>JALIZH010007423.1:0-53958 GCA_030522465.1 Rhipicephalus appendiculatus
CTTGCTACTTGCACCATTCACGGGAAATACGCAGTGTAAGACATGTGTGCGAACAAAAAGAATTGATGTTCTGGTTAACACTTTTTTTGACTGCATTTTGACTGCATTTTGTCACAGTCCCAACCAGTAACCGTAAATGCGGCTGTATACAACATATCTGACGTTTCAGCAATGACAAGAAACATGCCAGTTACGTTGTAAACACCTCTTTTTCTGCCGCACTGTTAGCATTACATCGTAGTTTCCTTGTGTGAAAATCCAAAGTTGGGTAAGGTAAGGAGAAACGGCACATTCTTACCTGGCTCATCATGCAAGGAGCTCTGGCAGTCGCAAAATGAAGCAAACACTTTTTTTTAATTTTTTTTATTTTTACATACTGCAGCCCTGTGAGAGGGCTATTGCAGGAGTGGGGTTATACAATGCAGAAAATAATAGAACAGACAGAATCATACAACATAAATCACAAGAAAAACCATTAGCAACAATATAAAGTATCTGTTATACATAAACATTTTCAACACTTCACACTTTTCATGCAAGCATTGCATTTTGTTTATTTGAAAACATTTGAGAACAGCTGTCTCACATCACAAGCTACTTACATGTCACTCATCACAATTTAGGAACTGATGGCAAAGAGTAATGCAACAGGGCGATCAAAAGTATGAACAGGTTAGCTAGCTAGCTATTGTCTACGAGAGAACCTCTAGTGGGATTGTCCTGTATAAGTGTGTGTGTTTGGTGTAGGAAACATGTACGCACATGTGGTCATTGTGCACAACAACCATAGTGCATTGCATCAACTGAAACTAAAATAGAGTGCATGCAATGTCCAATTTTTTTATCTGTCACATTGCGTGTGCCGTTGTTCCTTTTAGTAGCTGTGAGCCCAATTTGCTTGACAAGCCCCCCTTGTGCTGCTCTAGATGCGCTTTGTATTACAGTAGAGTGCGCTTAGAATAGCCCTAACTTTAGACAAACGTAAGCCACAGTCAATGCAAACAAGACCAGCAAGACTGTTACATTGTGTATTGTTACTGCAATGGCATTACATCGCATAAAGTGCTGCACACATCACTCAGCCTGAAAGGCTGCTTGCAGTGAACATGCGTGTGTAGTAAGTGCCAACAGACAATGCGAGTCGATATAACGGTGGACTTTGCCAAGCATATGCAGACTGTTTTACAAAGTCTCCTTTGAGCTCAAATGTGATAGTTTCTGGTGCTCCTCTAAAACAAGCTCCCTCATTTTCATATGGAAAGGGCTGCCAGGGTGTTTCCTGAATGCTCACTGGTTGAGGATTCTTTTATGTGATGACACAGCATGCGACATATCGCAAGATTCTGAGAGTGCGTCTACTCGCTAGTTTGATGCACCAGTTGGGCTCACACACCATTGGTTGCAGTGCTTCTATTTGATCGTTTCACTTTTGTTGTGCAAATGCGTACCTGATGAGCATGATATCAGTGTAAAAGTGATGGCATCAGTCACTTTCGCTTCAATATTTCACTTCAGTATTCACAAGCTATTTTGTGGCAATGCATCCTTTTGCTTCACTGCATAAGAGTGAAACTACATGTGAAATTGAAACTTCAAAATCTGTCGATTGTGAATTCTGATGATGCAGTTGCGCAGGGTGAAAGTTTTTGAAGTTGGCCGGTTCTTTGTGCAAGTAGAAAGGTGGCTTTTGTACAACTCAATAGATTGCAATACAAACTTGATTACAGTTACCCTGAAGACTAAACAGTAAGGATTAGATACTAAATTCTGTACCATGTTCACATTAACCAGAACTTCATGCACAATATGCATGAGCCACCCTTTCGTTGCATTGGAGTTAAGAAAGCTACTTGTTGTGATACAGACTGTTGGCAACAGATAAGAAATCTCTGTGTTGAAATGCATCAACAATTAGTCCTGAGATGATATGCCTGTGTTCCATTGGGCAAGTGGTGTTATTAGCTTGCAGTAGGCTGGCTAACCACCAGCATGAATCTTCTGTTCAAATGACCTTCGAATTCAAACAAGGAAATGGGTCCAGCTCGCAAATGGATATTGAAATATTTTAAAGCATGTGAACAAAAAGAAAAGAAAAGAATTCGAACACATTCAAACATCCAATCAGTTCACAAGAGAGGTAATAGTCTTGTACATTCCAGTGTAGATCACTAGGGTGAAGTGCAAGTGCACTAAAAGTTGTGTTTACTGTGCTATCACTGCAAAAGAAAAAATATGTATATATCAAATTTGCTTTTTTTTTCTTTGGCCGCAGATACCTTTCTAGACAGCATCATCATTCATTCTTTTTAGTTATCACTTTCAAAGCAGGTTGGTCAGTCAGTATCAACTGACTGACAATACCGCTTTTGTTGTTTTTGAGCAGCAGTTCAATTATTAAAACCGTCCAGATGCAACAAACAGGGGCTGCGTTCCTCATAAACTGGCTTGACAGTATCGCTGTTATGCAGGCACCCACTCTGACAGTTCCCTGAGGCGCCAACTCGAATGCTCACCTTAACAACAGTGAACGTATAGTCGCGCTGGCTGCAATGTGAAACTGTGTTATTCCAGCCGCGACAAAGCAACTGCACGACATGTACATGTCACCTTCCGGTTGCCCCACTGCACAGCATGCAGTATCCCGCACATTAATTCGGGATTCGCGCACGCAGCTCATGAGCCAGCACAAGAAAATGACAGCGAGATTGATGGCAAACCAGCTGATATCCATGAAATGGAAAATTATGTGGCCAAGAGTAGGCTCTTGGCTTTTTATAACAGTGATGCCTGTCAGCCACCACGGAGATTGGCTTATGACTGCATTATGCAGACTAACGTCTTATTGCTCATGGGATGTTAGTCATGAAGGATATTCATGACTTTTTGCAGTAATGCTGCAGGATATATTCTGGAAGCTTATAACGCATTCTCTTTGTTAAAAGTGGACTGTCGAATGATGCTTCTGTGTGCTCTTACCTTTTATCAGAAGCTCTGATTTTACCCCATTCAGCTGAAACTGCTTTGGTCCTTTCGTACATCGTACATTGTTACGTGACACTGTGTTAAACGGACAAAGTTTTTGCCACAGCTACAGGATAAAGAAATGCACAGGTTTGCAGAAGGAAGTGCACAGCAAAACATTGTCATTTGTTTTAAAACAGCACAATCAATGCCAAACTTGCTAACACTGGCCTTCTTACATCATCTTGGGCACAGACATGTCTCAGGAGTAGGTTAATGGGATCACTAATTACTTGAAATGAGCAGTATCAGTTCTTAACATAAACTTCATTTGACGCATTTAAAAAGTGCTATTGATGCATGCTACATAATGCTCCTTTACAATTCCGGCATTGGGTTTGTGGATCTACCTGCATGCGAGATAAGGCACTTTGTAGCTTAGGCCAACATTATTGATAGGCGAGGATTGATTGTAGCATGCCTGTAATGTGTAAAGAGACAAAGCTGAGGTATAGAAAAGTTGCATTCCTGGTTCCTATGCCGTGCATTCAGAGATTGCACAGTGGCCTTCTGCCAGCTCTTCACTGTCTCATCCTTGTTATCTTTGTAAACTTTTTGTTCCTTGAGCATTTTTTTTTTCTCAAGCTACCGACCAATGTTCAGCTGTCAGCTGCATGCTAACCAATTTGAGTGCTATATGGAAGCTTTCCTCCTCCCTGTCAGTTAGTCTCTCTCTTAAAGTATGCTAAATGCTATTAGCACCATTCTTTCTTTCCTGGTGTTTCCAGCTTGAAATGCCTGTCATTGCTGTCACTGTTTTAGCTACTGAGACAGAGGTCCAGGCCGAGCCATTCACCTTATTGGTCTGTTTCATTTAGCTAGTTACCCAGTACAAAAAACTAAAGCAGGAAGTAGGGACGGAAGTGGAGAGAACACTTGAAAGTAAGGCCACTTTTGTGTGTGGAGGCTGAATACTAGGACAGATGCCCTCACTTGAATACTGTTATGTAGGGCTGGTGGCACCTTTTGAATGGATCTGCTCAAGCTCACTGCTAGAGCAACTTAAAGCTATTCACAAGCTGTGCTGTCTCACACTCTATGAATGATGAAGCATTGGCTGGTGTAAAAACTCCTTACTATTAAGAAGCCCCAACAGTTTTATGGCGTTAATGCATCTTTGTGGCACTTGCGTAGCAGGAGAGGAACTTGACGTAGCGGTTTCTGAGCGTTCATATTGGACCGACAGCACCAACGCAGACAGGGACTGTATCTTGGTTCTTGTCAGCTTCGGCACTGTGTGTCGAACATGAGTGATAAGTACTTCTGAGCAACAGCTACACACATCGCCATTCTAGCGTTATCAGCATGTTGGCTTTGCATGGTCAACACTTGTTGCAAAAAGCTGTTTGCAACTGCTGTTGCACATGTTGCAAGAAGAAGTGTGCTATCAATGTGCGGCAACACAGCTTTGTGTGCGGTGACCCCTGGCAGCTTCCGCATCATCCTCAAAGTTCTGGTGGCAGTGCCAGCAAAAGAGGTGCCGGCAGGCCCAGCAGGCATCCACTTTGCTAGTGCTTTGGCGTTCCAAGTTAGTCTTGCACGAGAGGCACACCAGATGCTTTGCCAGGATCCTTGGCTAGCCATGACTGCTGCAGTGAGGTAAGAGGTGTGGCAATAGATTTTGTAACAGTGTTAACAAGAACCAAATGTAGCAGACTCTCGGTAAACGGAAATCTTATTGAACAGAATTGCTGCCTTAAATGGAACAACTGCCTCTATTATGATTGGTTTCGTGCTAGAATTTTGCACTGTTCGTCATTTTTCAGTAAACAGAATTTCTGTTAAATGGAACATACTTTCCCGGTCCCTTCAGGTTCAATTTGAGGAGAGTCTACTGTACAGTATAGTATATAGGAGGTGCAGGCACTTTATGCATTCAAGTCATGTTTGCTGTCTATGTCTATGACTTGGAGTGACATTCTTGTGGCTTGAGCCTAGGAAAAAACGAACAAAAAACCCTGCACAAGTCGTGTTTTTGGCTGCTCCAAGATTTATCGAGGGTGCCACGTGGCGCATCTCTGAGTTGCACTCACAGCTCAAAGTATGAGAGCATGTTGGAGGGCTTCAGGTCGGTGGCATCGTGCTTTGACTTGAATGGTGGTAATCTATTTTAAGCACTTTATTTTGACCAGCTCAGTGTAAAGCCCACGACCAGAATTCTTTAGAACCTATATCTCTGAAAGTTACGGTGAAACGTACGATTTGAAAGATCAATATTTCCTGATGCGCACCTGTCTCTTGGAACTTCTTGTTTCTTTTCATAACTATGCTTAATGATCTGACCCCATGCATGGAGCTTCAGCAAATTCAACTTTCAGCATTTGGTTACTGTCACAGAGCAACACTCGGGGCCAAACTGACAAACTAACGTGATTTATATTTTCTGTGTAAATGCCTGGACTTATTTTCGTACAGTAGACTGTCATTAAACGAAACCTGAAGGGACCAGGAAAATATGTTCCGTTTAGCAGGAGGTCCGTTTACTGAGGGATGACCAGGGGTGCAGAATGCAAGAACGAAACCCATCTTGTCAGAAGAACTTGTTCCATTTAAGCAGCAGTTCCGTTTAACAGATTTCCGTTTACTGGGAGTCTACTGTACATGGAAGGCAATGCAGCGAATGCCTGCACTAGTGGTGTGGTTGTAAAATTTCATTTCATTCAATCCATGAATTTCTAAAATTGAGTAAGGAAATGGCTAGAGACTGTAGCTTGATTTCTTCGTGTGTGATCATGTCTCGTACACATATAAATGTGTCTTGCTCTGTTTTTTCTAGTAGTTGTTGTGTTGATGTAAATAAATTTACCGTTGTTGTCAGTCCTTGCATTGGATTTGCACCTTTTGTGCTGTTGTGCAAATGCAGACTTACCTTGCTGGCAGCAGTACCATTGCTAGGCAGCATGGAGGCTCTGAAGGCAGCACATGACATACCATAGTGGTACAGAGAGCGGCACCTGCATGAACACACCAGGCAGGGCAGTTGTCATTATCAATAGAAGCAGTGATCTTTAACTGATACAAAGGCACTTACACCTGATCTCTCTGTGTTAGTTCTTATAAAGTTGCATGCAGTACAAATCTATTAAAAATGGTAACAAACAAGTGCAGGTATTCGTTTTTCAGAAAAAAAGCTTTCACAGTTGGAAATAAATCTCTTCTGGTCCAAGGTCAGATGCCTGGATCGAAGTTTACCAGTTGGTCATTTTACCATTGGTAAATTGTGGTTCACACGCTGCATACAGCCCATCATCTGTTGCCAACTAGCATAATGACGAGGTTATAATATCCATGAAGAAATGGGCTGTTTGACATTAGCTAGCACCATCTTGTGATTTATGTTTTTTATCGTTATTTTCGTGATTGATGGTTGACTAGTATTTTTGAACAGACATTTTTTTTTATTCTCACTGAAATGGCTCCATAGGTACTTTCAGTATTCTTTTTACCTTTCTATGTCACTTGGTTGTGGCATACTTCTTCAGGCAGAAGATAGTGACAGCAATAAAGGCAGTACAGGATATAGTTGAGCCCATTACTCTAGCCCTCCACCCGCTGCGGTAGTCTAGTCATTATGGTGCTCAACTGCTGACGCAAACGTCGCGGGATCAAATCCTGGCGCAGCAGGCGCATTCCGGTAAAGACAAAATGCTAGAGGCCCGTGTACTTAGATTTAGGTGTGCGTTAAAGAACCCCAGGTGGTTGAAATTTGCAAAGCTCTCAACTATGGCGTCTCTCATTATCATATCATGGTTTTGGGACGTAAAACCCCAACAGTTATTGTAGTTTGGCCCTCCACACCAGTCTGTTTCTCGTGTGGCCCTTCAAGAAAAATAGTTGACCATCCCTGATTTGAGCTAATCAGGCACTTAACTGAAATTTAATCTGAATAAGACTAAAGTAGTATATTCGAATATTTGGAATAAGCTTGTTGTAGCCTAAGCAAAGTAGCTGAGTTAGAGCATTAAATGTGTCGCTCACCGGAAGCAGATGGCGTTGGTGCATCCAGGGCAGACATGCACATCACCCAAGACACGCACACCCTGCTCTTCGATATCCCTGTGGGCGTCCAGTGCAAAGTGGCACTCGGGAATGGGGCAGGGACACCACCGTCCAATTGCGTCCGATGCAACAGAGGATTCGAACGACCTACGGGCAAGGTCGCTAAGTAGTCCGGAGTCGTTCCCTGCCACATGGACGATGTCGGCCATCGCCCAGGGTGATGCACAGTCCTAGGGTCCGCACAGTGAACAGGGTGCGAAAGCGTGTGTTTGAGTTCAATAACCTATATTATTATCTTACTGACAAGTGTAAGGTACATTGATAAAGGTTATGCACGATAAAACCACTGAGATATGCAGTAGTGTAGTACCCTGGATTGATGTTGGTTATCGTGGGGTGCTCTATTACACCTTAACTTTGGGACTTAATAGGAAAGGGTAGCAGACCTAGTTAGGTTGCCACGTTTGCATTAACCAGTAGTCTAGATTACAGAGCAGTGTTTTCTATCATTCAACGAAATCTAAAGTTGGGTTTAAAACAAAGAAACAGCTGGGTAAATCAAATAGTCTTTTTAAGAGATAATAGAGTTTTTCTCTCTCTCTCTCTTTATAAGAGAAATCCCAAGCAACTCCCAGTTTTCTGACGTGACTATTGGTTCATGTATTCTAACAACTGGTGACAATCACATAGGGGAAAAATGCAGCCGATATATGAAGAAAACTTCAGACATCGGTATGGCTCATTTAATTTGAGGCAAAAGTAATTGGATGTGCCTCGGAGTCACCGTTGTAATAAATGAACTTTATTTAGCATGGCGATGCCATGTACTACACAAACTAGTATTTCTTCATTCGACTTTGCCTTTCAAATCCTAATGCCATAGTTGGAACCTGAACCTGTGAATATACAGGGTGCCCCTGCTATCTTTAGCCAGAGTTTAAAAAATATGCCAACACACTCAATGACGAAGCGACCAAATGCATGTTGCTGACTATTGCCTGGAGTATGTCACACTTTTCTTTGTATTCTGATTAATTGCTTAATTAGGACAATTTATTTAACTTTTGATGCAACGAAGCTGGGCAAAATTTTCAATGAGAAAGTTGTAGATCAGTTAGCAAAACGTCCGATTAGAGACTTTCTAACTTTCTCTGTCTATTAGATATTAGTGTTTTTCTGCTTGCAACAGAAGCGTGCGAAAAAAAGAAAACCACGTGACAGGCCGGCTCTAGTGCTCCCAAACGTTCCACATGCGAACGACCATAGCATTTGCCCTGGTTGTGCTGTCTCGACTAAGGTCCCATAATATACAGAAAGTCGCGACACTCTCCTCCACTCCGGCGCTTTCCTCCTCTATATCCTCTCCCAACAGGCCGTGCCTCCGCTATACCTCTTCCCAAACGGCCGCCGTGCGAGCGCCGACACTGTGCGATGACAGGCGCCCGCGCGCGTCCCTGCTAGGTGATAGCAGTGATAGCGCCGTGAAAAATGAAAACACTAGAAAAAAAAAATGTTGCAGTGGCTTAGCTCGGCTATGCCAGGATATACGTAGCGTTAGCAAAGGTTCAGCTGATTATTCTTAGCTTTCCTGATTGTCTAGGATTAGCTTGATTATCATGCTGACTGCTGCTCCAATGACACATAAACACGGTATACGTATTATGTGGCACATGTATAGTTTTGCTCAACGTCAGGTTGCTTCTCTATTGCCACAAAGACGGCTTGGTGATCAGTGAAGTAACACGCTGCCGTCTCTATGGCCCCAACACAGTATTCTGTTCATTCTTCCTACCCTCAACCGCTCATTGCCAGGCAACTACTTCGGGATCTGATGAGTCACTCTTCTCCGCTCTTCTGCGCCGTTGAGCAGCATTTGCGCTCTCCTTCTCCATGGCTATACCACACTGGCAAACGCCAGTCAGAAGCGCAGCGGCTCCAGCGCAGTGTCAGACGGCGACTGCACAGCGAAGGCGAAAAGCTGCGCGCGCGCGCCGGCGCCAGTGCGCCTACCACGGCTACGACGTCACTCCTCTGGAATGCGCAGACCGGCGGCGGTGAGTTGCGCGCGGCGGCGGCGGAGTGCGCGGGAGATGCCGGCTCCGGCGCGCCAGCTGTGTGACATCACTGATCCTCGCGCATGCGCAGCAAGGCTCTTGATGTGCCGCGCGAAACGGGTTTGGCTAGGCCAGTGTAGCTAACGCTACAAAAAATGGTTCGCGCGCGTTTCCCGGGCAACAGCCCGACGGGCACTCCGGAAAGTGCCGAGACGAGAGGTGGGAGAGGAGGGTGCGTGGCACGGCGGCTCGGTTAAAAGAAAGACGGTATTTTCCTAAAAATATCCAGGGACTTTGGTCTCTGCAAGGCAGCGACGATGGTGGTGGCTGTGCGACGAACACGTACATGTTTTGCTAGCGGCAACACAAGCGATAACCACTGCGTCTGCTTATCGCTGTCATGAACCGGCGCGAGGGAAGCGTATCGTTTGTACACGGGACGTTAGGCAGCACTAGAACCACGGCGCTCATAGGCGCCCAAGCGGGTATGTCACGTGGTATTTTTTTGGGAGCTTGCTCGGCAAGCTTCTTATGCTCGCGCCTTGTCCGGCGGCGGCGGCGTGTGCGCTTCCCCGGTGATTCCTACAATGCTCACTAAGGCCGTCAACCACCACCACAGTCACCAGAGTCATGGCCGAGAGCACAGAGTGGCTGCTTAGCAATAGCTAGGCAGGTGGTGGGTGCAAGCAAAGAATAACACGCACTACCGGTGGTGTCTGTCGCCCAGGTTGACTCCATTCCTTGATCTTGCTTGCATGTGCTTGCGGGGGGCTTTGTCCGTCCCTCCTTCCCGCGTCCCGCACACCCACAGCGCGTGCGCGTCCCCTCCCCCTCTCTCTCTCCTCTCCTACGCTCCCGCCCTTTCTCTCCTGTAGGAATCCTCTACTCTATGGAGCGGCGCCCGCGTCCCACACCCGCACAGCGCATGCGCGTCCCCTCTCTCTCCTACGCTCCCCCCCCTTTCTCTCCTCTAGGAATCCTCTACTCTACGGAGCAGGCGCGCACGGCAGGTGGTGCGACAGCTGCATACTCCGCTGGGGGGCGCCGCGGTAGTTCTGCGGTATGAAAATGACGGAGCGCGCGCGCCTCATTCTCTCTCCTGTGCAGCGCCGCGATGAGCGCTCGGGCCGCTGCCGCGAAACGGGAGCGGCGACGTTTCTCCCGCTCAAGCTAACCATCTCCCCGCTGCTTCGCATACACACATGGTTTCCTTTAGCGGGAAACCATGGCGAAGCAGAAGCGAAGCGGGCGCGCCGTCAAGCGGATCCTGGGGTCACAGGTCGCGAAGCAGAAGCAAAACGAAAGCGGCGGCAAGAGAACCCCGAAGAAGTGCGGTCGCGGGATGCCGCGGCCAAGCGCCAAAAGCGGTCGCTACCTGACGTAGGCGGCGCCGACGCGCGCTTCAAGCGCGACTTTCGAGCAAGCTCCTCTAACATCATTCACTTTGTGTATATGGCGGTGATTTTTTTATTTTTTTTTAATTTCGCGGGCATCTGTAGCAAGCAGAAAAACTCTAATACTTAATGAATCGAGAGTTATAGATTGTCTAATCGGACGTTTTGCAACCCCATCTACAACTTTCTCATTGGAAATATTTGCCCAGCTTCGTTACTTCAATATTTAGTTAATTAAAGTGGCCTAATTAGCAATTAATCAGGACACAGAAAATAGTACGACTTACTCCAGGTAACAGTTAGCAACATGCATTGGTCACGTCGTGATTGAGTGTGTCGGCTTATTTTTAAACTCCGGCTAGAACTACAGGGGGCACCCTGTATAGACCAGATTATTTTTACTCTCGCACCCACGTTTAGAGCAAGCATGCGTAATCTTGACCCCAGTTGTCATCTGTCGGCGAGGCCAGCGTAGGGGCTGCGGAATGGTTACGTCACAGCTGATGGTGAGCGAACACTGGCGGCCATCATTTGATAAGAACAGGCTGAATGCTAGCGTAGTCGTCCGTTCCACGTAATCAGCAGCCCCCCAGCAAAGATGGCTGCCTCCGGCAAGCAATGAAAATTCTGGTCTATAAAGTAACTACAATATATATTAACCTAGCAACCACCACTTAGTGTCAAACACAGGTTCACTGTAAAACGTACAGGGAGGTCTGTATGACCACACTATTAATATAGTTCCCACATTAAATACTGACTGCTCAGTACGGCACAAAGTACAATATGGTCGCATGCTGCAGTACATGTACCTAGCTGGTCTCAGTAACAGAGTACGGCAAATGACTTACTTCCTCAAAGCATACTAGCGGCAGCGGAGCCTGCTTGAAGGCCAGCAGCAGGCATGACCCACAGTGCCAATGGCCACACAGTTCTAGACGATGCCCATCCACTGGAGCCTCGTCTCCTTCGGAAGAGGATGGTGGCTCACGACAAATCGGACAGCGTTCAGACCGGGAAGTGCATTCAACCTCTACGGGACGTCTTTGCAGTTGACTTATGAGCTGCTCAGCCTGCGTGCAACAAATATGGTGACAGATGTAGTTTGCTCGTGCGATGCAAACTGGCTCTAAAACAGGAATAAAGATTGTGTTATATAAAACCAAACGAGGTTAATTGTTGCATGCTTTCATTGTTTCTACATTATTATGCTCTACAGTGGGCCGTGGTCTTCCATGATAGCTTATTTTAGCGTCTGTAGGCTGAAATAGACTAGATATATGCAGACACGACTGGACTGGTTAGAAAAGCGGAAAGGCTTTTTATAAAGTGAATTTTACTTTTGATCCATGCTATAAGCTCCTAACCGGAGGCAAGTGGTAGCCTCTGGGGGGTGCAGCCACTGGGGCCCAGTAGGCCTAAGCCCTTCTACTACTTCCTGCAAGATTTCTGTGTGCCATAGAATGACCGGCATAAACTACGAAAAATCGTTGAACAGGAAATGTCGCTGGAAGTCAACTATTTAATAAGAGGACTCACGTTAACCAGGGCAGCAGCTCTACGAGGAAGACAAGTACTCTTGTCGAAGCGGCTTCAGCGACATTTCCTGTTTTACGACTTTCATCATTTCAAGCGTCAGTCTTCTGAAGTTTTGCCTTGTATGGCATAAAAAGTGTGCTGCAACATCTGTCTTCATAGCCCCTCCTCCTCCATTAAAAAAAATCTGGCTGTCAATTTACTGACAACAGTTAACCAGCATATGATCACCATGCATGATTAATAGAATTTCTTGGCGCAGGGACCGAATGGGGTAAAACAAGTATAAGAATTGAAAGGGGAAACCAATTCTCTATCAATGGCATTTTGTTGTGCTGTCATTGATCACAAAGAGCCTTGCAATGCAGTAATTATGCGCTACACGAGCTCAGAAAGTACATGAAACATATTTGCATACAGTAAAAAAATGTACATGTACACTGCCCAACCTGAAAGGCTGCGTACAACCTACAATTGGAGATTGTACGTGAAAACGCTCTCGACACGAAACATGCAGTGCGCTGCCGTTTTATTATTCTTATGTTGTAAGTGACGTATTTAGCGCTGATATTATAACTGTACAGTGCTGTTACTGTATGCCTGTACATATGACGAAATAAAACTGCTTGATAATGACAACGTGATAGTGACCAAATCCTGTTCGATGCATATGCACAAGCGCAGTTAATTTGCATCTAGGTATGTTGGAATTGTGATTAACTATCTGCTGCCACATACCACCATGGCATTTTCCTTACTGGGTTTTATATGGGGGAAAAAAGAGTTTACAAGGTCACTGTGGGCAAGAATTCCGCACTTAGCAATTCATGCGACTTTACAGCTTCACATTAAGTGAACACTTCGAATGGTGTGATCTTTAAAGTTAAATCGGTTTCACGAGTTGCTTTATTTTTTTTTACCAGCGATTAAAAGCGCTTAACTGTGACGTGTGACCCAAGATCGTCAACACCCAAGGGTTGAGGTTAACCTCCATTGGCACCATCCCGCGTGCATGTAGTCCATGCCATATCACTCACGCGTCCAATGGCTGCGTCCAATCCGACGATATCGACTGCCTCGAAGTTTGCATCAAACTGTGCCTCTTCCAGTTTGCATTCCTTCGCCAGTTCCCACGGGTCGTGGCCGAACTTTCCCACAAATGATCTCAGTGCGCTGAAATCGTCGCCGACGAGGACCAATTTCTTCCTCTTGTGCTTGCCCTACGAAGAATCACACAGTCATTACTCCACATCTCACATTTTAACCCTTAAGCATTTCTTGCAAGAAATTAACGCTTTCGCCAACTTAGCCATGGCTAGGTTGGAAAAGCGCGCACTCAGCTGGCGTCCGCAAAAGCCATACCCGGAAAGCACGTGACCTTTCTTGCCGGGATTTCCGGCGCCAAAAACTGGCATCGCCGTAGCAACAACCACCTGCAGCCACGGCGTAGGAGAGGGGAATTGCTGCAGTAAGTGGGGAAGTCCCGGCTTGAAGGGAAGAAGGAAAGTGCATAGGAATAGTCGGCGCATTGCGTAGTCACGCCAACGCCTGCAACACGTGACCACCGGCGGAGGATCTACAAAGGGAGCGTGCCATTGTTCCGCCGTATCAGTTGGCTTTCAACGCCACTTTGGAGTACCTCTCCGTAACTAAAACCTATCCAAAAGAGATGTTTCGCGTTCTGACGTCAACCTTTTATTCAGCAGCGCATGCATATCCGGCGTGCTGGTGCTGCTGCCATTCCCCCATTTAATGTTCTGGCAGCACCTGTGGCGACAGACTTTCTCGAATGATTTATGTGTATCTACGTAGAATTTAGTATTTTCGTTATAAAGCTGACTCCTATAGGCTTTGTGTGGAAGCTCAGCTACCTGTGCGTTGGGGGCCCACAAAAGATAATTGTTGTGCTCAATTTTGGGAATATAATCACGCATGCTTCGCGTGCTTCATTTCAGCTGCATGATACATGTGAAAAACAAAAGGCAACTCGTAATAATGGCTGCCTGAGGTTTGCAGTCAGAAGGGTTGGGAGAGGGGAAGCATCCGGCCCTTTGCTTCCGCAAGCGTACGTGCCACTTTCGACTACCGCGTATAGCACCTGTGGCGACAGACTTTCTCGAATGATGTATGTGCGTGTACGTAGAATTTAGTATTTTTGTTACAACCCCCCCACTCCCCCCACAACACACACACACACACGTCAGTTTCGCTGCAAGGGCGAAGCAATGAATGCAACAGCAAGAAGTTTTAATGTTATCCGAAGTAAGGGCAGCAGCTAACTCGCTTAGCTTCCAACCTGGTGCAACTCAGCAAAATGCTGGCTAGGAAACGGTGCCCCTGCAGATAGCGAAGCGACTTTCGTGCGGTCGATCGCTCCAACGCAAACAAATTATGATTGTAACGCAGTGGTTGCACCCCACACACTCCCCATATTTCTGCCTGCACTGCGGTCTACCGGACAGTCTCCACCACGTGGTGTCCGTGCGAGCAAGAGGTAAAAAACCGAGCAGACGCCACAAAAACGAGGAAGAAACAGAAAATGACAGCGAAGAATCATGGGAGGTTTCACTAGCAGACTGAAATGTGAAAGTTGGACCAATGCCTCCTAGAAGGAGCGTTGGTTGGACCTAAGTTGCTGAACTAACAGCAGGCAACAATTGCCAAAGGTTTTCTGGACAATGGGATTCTCGAATATGGGGCGATGAAAGAAAAACTTTCAGGCTGATTCTTAAGATAAATGTTTACCCTCACTTGCACCACGATAAGGTGAAAAATGAAGTAATGTCTCATTTCCGCCCGAAAATGCGCCCTTGCTGAAAACGTGCTCGTCAGGAAACTGCGGCCCATCAGTGCTGTCATGCTTGATTCCCCAGGCAACACTGCAACTCCCTCATTAATGACAACTTACCGTCACTATAGTTAACGCCTCAGTAGTAGACTCATCCGCATCTAACACGGAGGCTATGGCAATCGGCTTATAGCTATCAATAGCAGTGGTAATTAGGGGAGGTCATCGACAATCTTCGCCGATTCTCGTGCAGCAAGCCGACTCATTATGGTAGGCATGCTGCCGCGGAATATGTGCAGAATCTTTGGAGAGTCCCTTTAAAGGGACTCTCCAAAGGGACTCTCCATCGCACTAGCAGTGTCACGTCAATGAAACACACCCTTTCGCTGCAGTCACTTGAGTCACGTCGCAAAGCATCTCGTCTCATACTTTTTCACAAGATATTCAATCATCCACTTTTGAAAGCTCAGTTCATTACAACTCCATCCTATCGCTCAGCTCGTTTAGATCATCAACATAAGGTACATGTCATTAGCTGCCGCACTAACACTTTCCATCATTCTTTCGTCCCACGCACATCCAACGACTGGAACCAACTTCCCTCGGACATAGTTTTCATTTCAAATCATGACTTGTTTTCTTCTACCATAGAGAATTACTTACGGGATGACGCGTGAAGTGTATATTGTGTATATATATGTTTTGTACTTTTTTGCCTTATGTTCTTTTTTGTACTTTTTGCCTTATACTTACACTTGCATTCAGTGTATTGACTAACATCGAATATTCATATGTATTGTAATCTTTATTATTTTGATGTTATTATGTTTGCTCTTGTTTATAGTTTATTTTATGTACCCCACTCCCCTCTGTAAAGCTATTGCGATTGAGGGTAAAATAAATGAAATGAAATGAAATGAAATGAAAGCGAGCATTACCTGTTTTGGTGCCCCATGCTCGGTCAACGAGAGGGCGATCTGGCACGAGGTTTCATCAACCGACAAACTCAGACCCGAACTTATACCGCTTGCCGGGCGGGACTTTAGAACCCAAACGTGCTACCCGCAAAATTTATGCCTGCCTGCATGAAGTGAATGTAGAATGGTCAACCGATAAAAGAAATATAAAAATCAGGCATTTTACTTGGCCTGACGTGCCACTGGCTACACGCCATACAGTAGCGTAGCCAGAAATTTTTTTTTTTTTTTTTTGGGGGGGGGGGGGGGGGGTTCAACCATACTTTATGTATGTTCGTGCGTGCAGATATACGCAAGCAAAACTGAAAAATTTCGGGGGGGGTTTTAACCCCCCCCCCCCCCTTGGCTACGCCACTGACGCCATATATAAATTTAGGGAGCCGACCGCCTGCCTTTGTGGCGGGGACCTTTGACCCATACGTCCTGAAAGATGCGTACCAAGATAAAATGAAATCGACTCCAGTATTTTCGCCAAAATTAAAGGTTTCACATCAAAGCAGAGCGAGGTACAGCTGTCCAGCACAGACCTGGGGACCCTATCTTGCATGCAAAAGATTGGCGGGCGGCCAAAGCCATTTGGGCCAGTAGGGAGTCAGTGTGTGGACCAAGCGCTCCACACACCGACTCCCTAACCTCTCGCACCCCTTTCACTCGCTCCTTTCCCCTATTTTTTTTATCCATAAAGTTATTTATTGATTCACTCCCGCTCCCGGACAGAGAAAATCATTTACTAATATTCTGAAAGCTTCACCTACCATCTTTTAAAATAAAACATAATATGCTTTGTGAAATGAATCAGCACTTTTTTCTTGTTCTTCATGCGGGGATATGATCCAAAAAAAAAAAAAGCCAAACTGTGAGGTAATTTACGAAAAAGACCGACTTTTCCACGGCGTATGCACACTTAAAATAAAGCAGAGGTTTTACCCTCGAATCTTCGACAAAGATATGCCCGGAAAGTAAGGATCCTACATATAAAGCAGATACAATACGCAATTCGTTCCTCTCTAAATTCCTCGTTACACGATAGGTACAGTTTATGCGTTATTTCGAGCGTGAATTACATGTGTGACAGACGCATCGGCCTTGTATGTGTACTCGGCGAGACACTTGCAAGGCGCATTCATGAACTTATGCGATGCAATACCAGGATCAGCCCATCGACGTGTATGGTGGCGCTGTCGCCATGACATGTCCACGTTATTGACCGCAATAAAAGTAGGAAGTGCGTGAACGACCCACCAAGTCCCCATCTTCATCTGCCCCGCTTACACGGCGTCAAAAACGGTGCACGCAAAAAGCCGTTGAGTCACAGAGAAAAAATTGCTTTAAAACCGCGACAATGCGAAGGACCGATATATTCATCGGCAATACATTAGTGTTTAAACTATACAGTTGGAGAATAACTACATCGTAACGTGCTGTTCTTTATGTGCTCCGCGGTAAGCAAAGTGTGCTGAATTTTCATACATGACTCACCTGTGCTTTGGTGCGCTTCTTCAGCACCTCCACGACGGCGGAGACGAGTTCCTCGTCACCAACCAGCCGCATACCACCGGGCTTCCGAATCACGTAGACGCCACCTTCAGGTGCGACAGCATTGACAACAGCTGCTACTATCTCCAGCCGTACCGATTCTTCGAAAAGCACTGCCTCTGTGCTGATCAGCCTGTTGAAGAGCTGCACGGCCTTTTGGAAATCGTGCAGGTTGTTGGCACGCAGACTGACGCGAACTACCGCTGGACCGCAGGGCGTCGCGTCGCATTTGAGGTTGTCCTCAGGCCGAATACCTTCTTGGCGCCGAAGCTCGGCTTCGACCCGGTCTTGGATGGCCGCGAAGAAAAGGCGGGGAAAGAAGAAGGTCTCTTGCACTAAGGTGTGAACGGTCAGCGGCAGTGTGACCGCAGAACCGCCACCCTGCGAAACGCCTGTGGAAACCGGTGCTCCTTTGAGAAGCGCGCACGCGCGCTGTGCCACGATAGCGTCTTCGAAAGACATCCAGCCCTTGAAAGCGTAGTCCGTGTTCTTCGGTTTCTGAAGGCTGAGTTTTGGTACGTCGGTGCCAGCTTCTCTTTCGAAAATGTCCACGCACGGCTTCTTCTAGCGCTTTGAGCTCCGGGGAAGTTGTCTCGAGGTGGGGTGCGCGAATGAGGCGAACGCTCTTTAGACCTACGGGCAATGAGGAGCGAAGGAACTTTTCCACAGCCGCCTGTCCAACCGTTGGGGCTAAGCCCTTAATGCAGAGCTCACAGGATCCATTCTTGCTCCTTTCGCAAGTCACCACAGCGCCGTCGAGCAGTAAACGTAGCGGCAGCGACCCCGCGATGCGGTCCATAGATGCTTGGTCCGGCAACTCGGCGAAAGCAATGCCCGTGCAGCGGCGTCGCGGGAGCGACACCTGAGCGTGGAACGCCGGTCTCCGGTGCTTCTGCTCTTCGCGGTACGCTAGAGCCTGACCCTTCGCGGAAACTTCCAGGAACCCGTCGTGCTTGGAAAGTGAATCGTAAGCAGCGTCGGCTTCCTTCGCCGTCTTGTACGTGATCTGGAAGGCGTTGTCCTTCTTGAGAAACCAGTACTGGACGATATCTCCAAGCGTGTTGACCAGCTTTCGGAAATCGGGAAGCGGAATCTTCACGTCGCCAACCACGAGGGTACGGAAATTGGTTGGCGACAGGATTTCGTCCAGTCGACCTCCGACGCCGATAACCGCCAGAACGGGGTGTGTACTATACGGCGAGTCGGGTAGCGTGAGGAGAGCCTCCCGGTCCTTCCTGGCAAGTTTCGCCACCTGATCAGTGACGATGCTCTGAAGATACTGTCGAGCCTCGATACAGTATTGCTCAGAACCTCTGACGACGATACATTGAGCTGTGGCGTCCATTTCGAGCGACCCCTCTTTTCCATGCGCCTCGTTCCGCAGCTTGTCTTCTATAGACTGCAGTGCGCGCTGCGTGTTGAACTGTTGGTTCCAGATAAGGTTTCCAATAGGGCCGAACCTTTTCTGAATGTGCGGAAGTTTTGACGACGACAGCGCCGCGTTCGCTTTGGTCTCAGAAATGTCATTCCCTGTCTGGAAGCGATGAAAAGTTAAGGAGCTGCAACTTTTTTGCGCCGGGTGCCCGAGAGAACAGGCAGCATACTACGCTCTTCGCTTGCCCAGCTTTGATGCCGAGTACTGATAATGGCGACACCTGAAGCTTGCTTCCAAGAGTGGGGCTACTGAAGCCCCGTTCTGAGGCGTGGAGCAAGCCTTGCGGAAAAGATTCGGCGAGCAGTTCGGCCACCGTGACTGTGACGTCCTTGTCCTGCTTTGTCGAATCCGCGTTCAGGTTTTTTCCCCGGAGAGCGTCGAATTCTGACTGAATAGCTAGAACGGTGCTGTGGAGATGACTGATGAAAGTCTCATTGACGCCGTTCACTTCACACCACGCACTTTTCACTTTCTTGGGGACAGCGAGCCAGTTCTTGTAGAGGTCAGTGATTCGAGAGAAGACGCAGTCTCCTTCAGCGCGCTGAACTTCTCGTTCTGTGCCGTCCTTGTTTAGAGGTCTGTAAGTAGCGAGCAGGTCCTCGTAAGCTAGAGCGGAGGTCAGCACAGCGTTCAAAGGAGCGGCCTTGTCGAGTGATCCCAGTACCAGTTTACCGAGTCTGGGTTCCAAGCTGTTTCCGCAAAGTTTTGCGCCCAAATCTGTAAGGCGTCCATTTGAGTCCAACGCCCCGATGCCTGCGAGTGCTTTCTTCGCGTTCGTCACAAACTCCTTCGGAATATTTTCGAGATAAGGGGCAACATTGCTCATTTGTCGTGCTAGGCGAAGAACGATGTCTTCAATGAAGCGCGAGTTTTTTTCGTCGACTGACAGCGAAGAAGCGAAGGCGTCCCGGTTGTACAGGCGATAGCAAATTCCTTTCATCCGATGTCCGGCCAGAGCTTTCCGTTCGTCGGCTTCTTCCTCTGAGATGTACGCAAGTTGGGCAACTAAAACACCGTTGCGGTGAACGACAGTGCGCGTCAGACCGCTGTCGATTACGCAGCGCACATAAAGTGTCCTAGCGATGGCATCGGGATAGTCCACGGCAAACACTACCCTCCAGTCCCTCAGCGATGGCGAACTGAACGTTGACAGCGAACGTGTTTCCTGGTAACAAAACCTTGTGTCGGACTGTTCCTTCGAGTTGACCTGCGTCCTTTCGGTATTCCAGCAGTGCGTCGGCGAGGAACGCATCCGCCAGAGAGGGTAAAAAGACGACTATGTCTCCACCTGTGCCGCATTTCTGACAGAACTCAATCGTGGCGGCAACGCTCGCGGCTGCAACATTCAAGTTCGTCGGCCGCTCCTTCCAGATGACCTCCACTGGGAACTGAACATAGCATTTCAGTATGTCCTGGTCACCCAGGCAGAACGTCTGCTGGACGGACGAGCAGGCGCAGCTATCGCTTCCGGACAGCACAAGGCGCACGCGAGGTAAAAAGTGCATGCGTAACACTGCCAGGACGATGCGTTGGTAAGCGCTGTCTTCTTGCAGAGCATCGACGACGATAGCCTGGAAGCTCGCTAATGTTGTTCCACAACGCATGAACTCGTGAAAGAAGCGGCGCGCAGTAGTGAACACGACCGTCGACTGTGGGCCGACCTGCTGCCCTGGAGCGCGCCAGCACTCTACCGCTCCTATCCCGCTGACGTTAGCCGCGTGCTTAGCGCACTGCTCGGCGGCGATGTCGCTGGGCTGGATGCTGAGCACGCGGAAGCCTAGATCCTGTAAGTACGAGGGCACATCGAGGCAAGACGTGGACCCAGGAGGAGCCACTAGGAAGACGACTTTACGTTTCTGAAGGGCCTCGAACAACCTGGATTTCACGCCATAAAGTGGAGAGGCCTGCCGAAGCCTGACCGCTTCCTTCGTCGTAATAGAGTGTGCCTCTTGCGATGATGATGAGATCCTGCCCAGGGTAGCCATGAATTCATTCATCTGAGCCGCGTAAGATTCGCCAAGTTTCTCCAGCGCCAAACGTGTTTCCTTCGCACCTTCTTCGTTACCTTTCAGGGAAGCGATCTTTTGTCTGACAGACTTACGTAATGCTTCGTTATAACTTATTGCGTCTTTTACGTTTTTTGAGGAGAGGGGCCCTTCCGGCGAACGTACAATGTCACACTTGACAGTCTTGTCGGACAATATTCCCAAGCACTTCACCTCATCGCTTTCACCGTTTATCTGCTTGTTCAGAGCTGCTACGGCTTTTTTGGACTTTTTATTGCTGGAGTAAACCAGACAAATGACGTCCTTATCCTTTCCGATTTCGAGGCTGAAATCCTGAGGAATGCTCAGTTTGGAAAGGAAGCTCTTCCAGTGCTGCAAATTCCTAGGCTGTTGACGAACGAGAAGTCCAACCTTGGTGAGAACGGCTTCGCTTGACGGGACGTTATCTGTTTTTGTCTTTTTTTATTGCTAGCGCAGATTCCATTCGCGCCTCCACCCGCAGAAACGGGAGCTGTTCCCGCCTCTGCATGGAAAATGGCCCATGTCACTCGAACGCTGTCTTTCTGAGACTCTTTTGGCAGCTTTTTGACTGCCTGTTTTTGTCCCGAAGGAGTAGATCTTGCAGCCACCTTGCATATGCCAGCGGGGGCTTGGGCGTTATTAACCTTGCCCACCTGCGGCGGTTTCTCGGTTAATGGCTTGCGCTGCCCGGTTGGTGCAGACGCTTTAGCTTCCTTCGGCCTTTCATCCTTCCTGATGTCCGCCACAAATTCAGCGTAACGGATACTCTGGTTCGCCGTGTCTGTAAGTGACCGCTTTGCTTGGTCATTGTGGATCAGCGCGACGTGGATGAGGTTCTTGTACCGAATCTCGTGTATCTCCGCCGCGAAGTCCACGTCGCCCGATATGAGCACCACGCGCGAGCCGGTCAGCTTGTAAGCGTCTGAAAAGCGCCGCAGTTCGGAGCGCAGCTTCTCGTCAGCTGCGTTCTTCTGACCTCCTGGCACGTGCATCAACGTCACGTGAGCTTCAGTAAGCTCGCCCACGACAGCGGGCTTCATGCGGCCGATATCGCAAGCAACCAAGAAGTCTGCCTCTCGGAGGCCTTTGTAGAACGTCTGGCGCACCTTGCGCACAATGTCGTACGCCGGAACTCCGTTGGGAACCGCGCAGTTCTCGATGTCCCAGAAGACGCTTATCCAACCGACCGATGCCGACGAAGCGTGAACTGCGGGGGGCACCTAGAATCGACTGCGGTGCGCGCATGCCTGCGGCACCAGACTTCCCGTTGACAGCCGTCGAGACGTCATCCATCAGGTCTTCGAAGTCGTCCAGCTTCGATAATGCGTACTCATCTTGGACCCAGGTCTTGCTCTTCCGGGAAGTTCTTGTCACCGTCGTAAAACTGACCGTCGTCGAAGCCGCATTCGCTCATTGCGTCACCGAAGTCGGAAACACTGAACGCGCAGCTGTCGCTTTCTGAGACCATGGAGGTTTCGTCGTCGGCCGTTTTGCGACGCAGTGCTCGCTTGAAAGACAGCAAGTTTTGTCCAGCACTAAAAGCCCCGCCTCCCAGTAGATTTCTGTCTGAGCCGGGAGGATATGCCTTAGCACCGCTTCGTCCTCTCGAGTGAAAGCGGCCTCTTTGGAAGCGGCCTCTGTGGCCGCCACGGGGTTGGTCCTGTTTGCTTTGTTGCTTCTGTTGACTCTTGCCGCTGTTGCTGCAATTGCAAAGAGACATATGACTTATGCTTTGAAGAGAGTGGCGAAACGGATCACAGTGGCGAAAAATACTGAAAAATTTTATGAAACTGTACTGGTTATTGGAATAGTTCGATGTGTAAGTCCAGAGGATAGCGAGGAGTTATGCGATTTCAGGTGTGACTGGCACTTTTGAGTCGTTTTATGAGGCGTCAAGGCATTTTTTACGTCCGTGTTTTCTATTATAAAGAAAGCTGAATGAGTGGCTGATTTGGTGTCTCAGAATATATAACGGTAATAAAAGTGCTGATACCATTCGTACAACGGGACAGCATCATTCTGACATTTCTTTTTTGCTTTATACAGAGGCTGCAGAGTGTGAGGTCGTTAACATTCTAAAATGCGTACATTGTGAGCGCGACAAGTGAATGACTCTTCATTCTCTTTACATATCATCATCACTTGTACATTGTCGTCATCTGTACATAATATCATCAATGCGGTTTTAGCTCGTGCCCGGCTGAATGAAGCGGTTCCTCATAATATTGGTGAACCTATAGTCGCGCACAATGGAATATCGGTCTGGGTTTGCTGCAGTTAGAGTCAGATGATGTGCGTGCATAGCATTTATATTGTTACGAGAGTAGAAATGCACAGGACGAGCCTCCTTGCGCTGTAGTCAAAAGAGCAGGCCTGCTGCATATCAAGATGTAAGTGAAAAATTACACCATCTCCCGCTAAAGGGAACCATGTGTAGATGTGAAGCAGCGGGCGCTAACACTTACACTGGCGGCGGCGTTGACGCTGGCGCTCATCGCAGCGTTGCGCAGGAGAGAAAACTGGGGAGGCGCAAAGCAGGCAGTGATGGAGCAGTGTTTCCTACTGGAACATGCCAATCGCTGCTAATGGGCAATGAGAGACAGAAGACTCCGACTGGACACAGAGACCCGCACTCCGCTTTTAGTTAACGCGCACGCTGCGAATTTTTATTGTTCAACAACGCACAGGAGAAATCTCCCACCGGCACCACCTTGGAGGTCAAGATCCATTGCCATATATACGGGGTGGCCAGTGAACGGTTATGCAGCGCGAGCAGTCGGTTTTTTCAACCAAGAAACTCGCTAGCAGACGCTGCCTGCGTCGGCGTCGCGAGGCGATAGAGGGGGGAGCGTAGGAGAGGAGAGAGAGGGGGGTGACACGCATGCGCAGTGGGAGTGTGAACGCCGTGGGCAGGGATGCGTAGAGGAGAGAGGGGGGAGCGTAGCAGAGGAGATAGAGGGGGGAAGCGCATGCGCAGTGGGAGTGTAGACGCCGCGGGCAGGGATGCCTAGAGGAGAGAGGGGGGAGTGTAAGAGGGGAGAGAGGAGAGGAGGCGCATGCGCAGTGAGGGTGTGGTTGCCGCGGGGAGGGATGCCTAGAGGAGAGAGAGGGGGAGAGGAGGTTTTTTATTTTTTTTAAAGGGTTTGCGCATGCGCAGTAAGGGTGGGCACGCGGCACACCACCACCACCACCACCGGATTAAGCTTCGCCATAAGATGCTTCACATCTAAAAGAAGATGGCTTTCGTCTTCGAGTCGTCTTACGTGGACGCATCAAGGACCCCGTGTTTTTTTTTTTTCCTTTTTTGCTTACTCAAACAGCTGCGGGATTTATGGACCGTCGATGGAGCCAGAGATACAGGGGCACACCTATGTTCAGTGATACTGAAAAACCTTCTTGCTAGGTCTAGTTACACTTCAGAGTTCGGCTGCCTATTGAAATAGCTTTATTTGTAACCCGCGCAACTAAAAGGAACTCAAAAGAAAATTAGGTTTCCATTTCATTCTTTAAGCAAACAACTACAAGATAAAGAAAATGCTTAGGTTGATGCCGTTTAGTGTCCACAAATTCCTCACCAAGCAAGGGGCAGAATCAACCAAGAGAAGCACTGATAGTTATAGCAATGATTGAATGAAGGCACGCATACTGTGCTTCGGAAGTTGTCTGAGCGATGCCTCAGCGTAAACTTTAATTGTAGGTTACAGCTTTCCCTAGGAGGTTGTTTTCGGGCGGCACCGGCATGGCACCTTTCACGTTCTCCCTAACATTCGTCAGCGTCTGGAAAGGCCCCAAAGCAGTCGCGTCCAGCGACCACAGAAATGCAAGTTTGGCACTAAATTTTCGCAAAGCAGTGTGCTATGTTGCGAGTCGGGTTTTTATCTTTTCCTGCAGAAGGCTTTTAAATGCGCAAGCATTTATATGTCGGCTCAACGAGAAAACTGTCCTTCCGTCCGTCCCGTTGTCACTTATGACGATCATCGCTATAAAGAAATGAATGTATAAAAGAAAATAAAAGTCAGTTTCGCCGCAAGGACGAAGCAATGAATGCGACAGCAACAAATTGGAATGTTATACAAATTAAGGGTAGTAGGTCACTGCTTTAAGAAATGCTGTCGCTGCAGCGCGCGAAGGGACATTCGGGGTGTCAACGGCTTCCGCGCAAAGTTGGCGACGAAGACACAATACGTACAAAGCTATGGGCCATCTGTTGATCACCTCTAAAGATGAGAAAAATGGCGCGCGAACGCGCCCGGTTGTGGTCAATGTACGAATTTACTGCCGGAGGCAAGCAGATACCCCCCCCCCCCCCCCCTCTCCACTTACGGCTCTTATCTCCATTCGCCTTTCGATCGACGAAAGACGGTTTGCACGTTTTTTGACTCGTACATAAAGCATACGACGCGCAGGGCGATTTTATCGATTTCTACTTTATACGAAACATGACGGCGACACCGTCGGCGACGTCAAAAATGCGCCTGGAATGTCCATATAACTGCTATCGCGATAATAAAGAAAGCATAAGACGTAAATATTTCATTGTTACCATTTAATAAAAACATTTTATTATGAGAATCTCGGTATTTAGGCAGAAATTATTCTCGCGCTAAGAGCTCAAACAATTCGGCGTCTTTCTCGGGGCAGTCACAGGGCTTCAACAGCGTGTGTCGATTTTGTATCGCAATAGTATAAAACTACCATTATATGATAAAGAAAAATGGAACACCTAGATGCATACAAGTAACGGAAACGTGAAAACACTTGAAGAGCACATAGGTTCGCTGCCTGCGACTTAAAATCAATCGGACAGTGATCAACAAAACAAAGGACGACACAAGGGATTGATAGTTTTAATCAGAAAATAAGAAGTTTAAACGTCCACTCCTAAGCACTGCATCCCTGGAAAACCGGTCACATGACCGGAGGGTGCTTAATTACGTTTCTTTTTTACCACTAGGGGTCGAACCACATGCCACCCACATGCAGCCGTGTCGGGAGCCTCGTTGGTATAACATGTTTTTCACTGTGGTCGTGACCATAAGCACTGGCCGTGACCATTTTTATTTGGAATCGTACGTGAAAAAGCTTTTTTTTTTTTTTCGCTAAAGCTGATCGTGAGAACATATGGATGCCAAATCTGATGCTGGGGAATATTAGCCGAAGTGAATGGCCCATAGCGAAGAGCACTTAAGAGTTCTGTCATTTCGGTGCCTGTTCCTGTAGCAGAAGGCAGAAGCAACCAAGTTAAGTCCGCTTATTCTCACTTTGGGGATCGTATCATGTGACATTTCTAATCACGCCGATTGGTCGATTCAAGCGATAATGAGGGCACGGCTTCCGAGCCAGTGATGAAGGACGAAAGGAATGGAAATTGATATGAACATGTGGCTCGAGAATTAAATAACAGGTCCCAAACATCGGAGAGGGCCGTTGCAGAGCTGTCCTAAGTCCGAGTTACCGGCGTGTTTGTCCTGATAGCAGAGATGGTCATCAGGCAGTCACCTGCTAACCCGATGGCCGGATGGCGAACCATCAGAAATTTCACAACGTTATTACAGGCTAGTTGGTTCATTCTTCAAAAGGAAACTAAATGCGCAAAACTTCAAAGGGACAACACAAAAAAAAAGACACAGCTAAACATCAAACATTTAGTTTCCTTTTCAAAAAAGTTAAGGCAGCTTCGCACTACTATAGGGCCAAGCCTGAAAGCGCGGAACTGGGCAGCCTTCTTTGTTTCTCTTCGGTTTTCTCTTTCTTTATCTTGCTCTTTTCCATTTTTTTCTGTCTTTCTTTTTCTCTTTATTTCTAGTTCTCTTCCTATTTTTTCCCCCTTCTTTCTCACTCTTTCTATTTCTCGCTTGCTTCCTCTTTTTTTATTTCTATATTTAAACCTGTTTTTTTTTCTGCGTTACGCCAAGCGACGACGACAGCATACGACAGCCTGAAGTGCTCCGCACTTAAAAATTAAAGCCGGTTCCACGCTTCTGCAGTCTGAGTAAACCATGGAGCTGGCTAGAGTTATTGTATATGGCTCGGAGCCATAATACAGAAACTCCAAATCTGCGGAGCAAGCACCAACACCTGGCGATCGCAGATTGAGTTCTATAACTTTAGAACGACTGCGCAGCGAAAAAACACGGACGACGAAGAAGACACACCCAGCGAAAACTTCTTTGTCGTCCGTGTTATTTCGTTGCGCAGTCCTTCTGAAGTTATGAATTACCAATTTGCCCAAAATGCTGCTCTCATTGAGTTCTTTCTTCATCTTTCTTCCTATTTGTTTTCGTTTTTTTCTCTTTCATGTTTGTTTCTTTATTTACCTTTCCACACCTTCTTTCTTTCATCTTTCGTTTTTTTTTATCTCTTTACATAATGCCCCCCTCTCTTCCTCCTAACCTTCACATTACTCCCCCCTCACCCTCATTTCTCTTTCCTGCCCCTTGCTATGCTATGCTGTACATCGTAATGCTATGGTTTACCCTCTCACCTGTTTTCCCTCCTCCTAAGCTTCACATCATTCATCACCCTCACTTCTGTGTCCAACCTCTTGCTATGCTATGCTGAGCATCGTAATGCTATGGTTTACTCGCTCATTTCCTCCTTTCCCTCCTCCTCGCTCTAACATCATTCCTCCTCAACCTCACTTTCATTTCCTGCATCCTTGCTAAACTATACTGTAAGCCATTTTTTACCCTTTCAGCTCCTCCTTTCCTTCATCCTCATTCTCACCCTCACTTCCCGTTCCCACCCCCCTTGCTATGATATGCTATGCTAGGAGGTGCTTGGCACATACCCGCTTTTTGTGGCGCATACCCACCGAGTTTTAGGCGGACATCGACGGTGGGCCGCGTTCGGCGGTGGCGAAGTCATCACGCAGTCTGAGGCTGCTATAGGCTCCCAAAGCATCGCTCAGTGGCGCTGCGACTCTTGGCAGGCAGCGCCATCTCTGGCGGAAAAATAGAAACTGGGAATATACGTTGCGCGTTTTCTCTTCTCTCCTCCGCGCTGCCGCTCGCTTCCGTGCGCGTGCAGCGCTTTCGCGCTGCGCTTCGCTATGTACCGCTTGAAAAAGATCTCCCCGCTGGACAGGCACTTCGAAAAGCGAACGTAATTAAAAGAGAGAAGTTCGTTAATCATGGTTATCGATGTTCCACGTTGTCGACTATGAAAAACATGTGATTGTTGTTTAGATGTGCACGCTGGCAGTGGCAAACGCGTACTGTAGTGAACGAACTTTCGCGGCGTGCAAAAAAGAAAAAAAAAATAGAGAAACAAACACTACATGGCCGTGGCACTAAAAAAGCCTGAGAAGGTTCGAGTCATGCCCTCCGTACCGCTGGAGCATCACCCGCTGACTTAGCCACGAGGCAGCTAGCTTAGCTTAGCTTTAACTGCTGCGAAGCAAGTAGAACTGCTCGCCTCCTCTGTCTGTCTGTCTTTTTTTTTTTTTCGCTTCTCGCTTCGTGCTTGCACTCCCTTTTTTATGAGAATATCGACTTTACAGTAGTATAAGACTTGCTGCGCGAACGCGGCTCAGCGTGAGAGGTGTCGAATTTCAGGCGCGATGTGGTATCGGGTGACGAGCTCGCGCAAAGCGCACCCGTGAACGCACACTCGAAGCAATGTACGAGTGCGCGGTGCGCGTGAAAGAAAACCGCACAATCTCCGAAGATGGCAATAACAATTCCTGAATTAAGTGCCAGTTAGATTCAGCGGCTTAAATATATACCACCCTAAAAAAGTGACAAAAACAGAACAAACCAGCAAAACGATGTCAAGTTAGGTGAAAATGCCCAGGCGTTCGTTCCGGCGCGATGATGCAGCCTTGTGCGGAGTTCAACTGAACGCAACCAACACGGCAACGCTAACGGCGGTATGAAGTATGTGAGTGTGAACATCGAACAACGACAGATAGGTCTCACAAACACAAGGAAACCAAACGCAAAGTTGCTTCAACATACAACCGTAATTCGATGTAAAAATGCGAGACGGCGAGCAATCACTACTGCAGTCGTTGCATGCACGCGCCGCGTTACGTACTGATTCAGGTAGTCGAGACAAACGATTTCAAGCGAAGAATTGAGTCAGCGAAAACGGAAGGCGAGACAGAGCTAGAACTTCATTCCTCTAACTACGGTGATCCTCTTGTACGACTTGTCCGGGAACTGATACAGTTTTACAGGCGGATCGCGTGCCGGTCCTGTCTGCACTGCTGTGGCACACAGTAATACTTCGGACCTCGCTTCCGCTTTCGTGGGGTCGCTTCTACCATCGCGGAAATGCAGCTTCGCAAAGCAAGCCTCTCGGTTCAGCGTGCCAAGCTCACGGCGCAACGTCTAAGCTCCCCGCACCGACCGAAGAACGCGTGCGCACGCGTGCCGCCGCTGTCGGTGAAACAGGCGCGCCCTCCGCCGCGCTTATTCCCAGTTTCACCAGCGCTTCTCTCCAGAGCCGCAGCGCGGCGCTGTCGTCGCTCCGCAAACTTGAGCTTTGGTTCCCTATTACCAGCTTCGGACTTCAAGAATGGGCAGTATACCCTCGACGCAGCAGAGAGACTTGGTATTTCTGTTCCGACGTGGGAGCGGCCCGCTAAGTGCTAGAGCGCGGTGCGAGGGATCTTAATAAAGTTTTCCATCCATCCATCATCGACGGCCTTACCTACAGCTTAAACAACTCTGCTGTTGAAAATTGTTGGAACACTCTTCTCACCCTCCAGCGTGACTGTTGCCTCCTCTTGTTATTCGGTGTAGTGGTTGCTCCCCAGCATGGTCTCCGCCGCCTCGATTCGCACCGCGGCCCCCCACCGCCACCACCAGGGTGTGCGGCACCTCGCTGGTGGGCAGAATTCTGCTGGTGGGCAGCTCTGGAACCCGGCTGGCTGCCTCTCTTCATGGTTCCAAGCTGCTGCGAGGACGATAGTTGTGTGAAAATGTTTGCCATTTGAAAAAAGTTTCTGTTGTGTGAATATTTTATTCTGCTGCGTGAACATCTACATTAGAACACACAGATTCGCGCACGTGAATGTCCGTCCGCAGTGTGCCCTCTTGTCGATTGCAGTGTTTGGAGAAGAACGAGGGAAGGCTGTGTCAGCGCGGATGACTAGCCATTTGATCGAGCACCAATATTCCCTATATAATTTGCAATGTTTCAATTCCATAATCTCCTTTATTCTAAAGTTTTATAACATTTTCTAAGTTCACTCAATTCTTGGCCAACCCCCGCAGTGCGTGTGCGGCACAGCTGTAGGTGAACAATAATAATAATATCTGGGGTTTTACGTCCCAAAACCACTATATGATTATGAGAGACGCCGTAGTGGAGGGCTCCGGAAATTTTGACCATCTGGGGTTCTTTAACGTGCACTGACATCGCACAGTACACGGGCCTCTACCATTTCGCCTCCATCGAAATGCGACCGCCGCGGCCGGGTTCGAACCCGCGACCTTCGGGTCAGCAGCCGAGCACCGTAGCCACTGTTCCACCGAGGCGGACTGTAGGTGAACAAGAACCAGGACGAAAAATGCGGGCAGTCTTACTAAGTCGCGCAAAGCTTCGCACAGCGAAGCACAGGCCCCTGTCGCCGCTCGTACTCCCCGTCGACCGACAAGTCTAGCTTCGAGTTGCGCGGCTTCCTCCTCGGGAGTACGCACTTTCTGAGCACGCCCCATGACTCTCTGGACACGATCGGGCGCAGCCAGACTATGTACTATAGAGCGGAGGTTGCGCGCGATGCGGCGCGATGTCTCCGTCGGTGGACGGGGCATAGCTACTGCGCATGCGCGGCTTGGCCAGGTGGTGTGGTATCTGGTCGCTAGACGACGCGATGCTATAGCTTCTTATATACTACTACTACTACTACTACTACTACTACTACTACTACTACTACTAATAATAATAATAATAATAATAATAATAATAGCTAGGGTTTTACGAGCCAAAACCACGATATGATTATGAGAGACGCCGTAGTGAAGGGCTTCGGAAATTGCGACTCACTGAGGTTCTTTAACGTGCACCTAAATCTAAGTACACAGGCCTCAAGCATTTTCGCCTTCATTGAAAATGCGGCCACCGCGGCCCAGTCGAGCACCATAACCACTAGACTACCGTGGCGGGTTATGCCCTGATATCGCACAGTGCACGTGCTTCTGTCATTTCGCCCCCCATTGAAATGCGACTGCCGCGGCCGGGATCGAAACCGCGACTTTCGGGTCAACACCGAGGCGGGCGAAAAGCTTTCGAAGGCCGGTTGGCGTACGCATCGTACTTTTACACCAAACTGTGTCTCCCGCAGTTCGAAGCACGTGCAGTAAAAGGAAGACGCGTTAGCTGCGACGAGGTGCACATAGTTATTGTTCTTTATGTGGCGCGTGAAAAATTAAGAAAAAAAATTACTGCACATACACGAAGTGAATGTTGATGATGGGGTGATGCTCCATTGACGAAATGATGAACGATACATAAAGAATGTTTATGAAGTTCACCTGTCCGTCCGTCCGTCCATCCATCCGTCCATCTGTTCGTCCGTCCGTCCATGGATGGGCGGACGCACACACGCACGCACGGACGGACGGATGGATGCACGGACGGACAGATGCACGGACAAAGTACGGTCTATTTTTAAAGGGCCCCTCACCAGGTGACATAACGAATTTTAGTTAGACACTGGAAGTTGTTCAGCGCCCAATAAAGAACATTATGCCACAAGATTTTTTTCTAATCGGTCCATTAGAAGCTGAGACAACTAATGTTTTGAGGCGGGGCGAAACCATGATGCGAGGAGGCGAGCTTGAAACCGTTGCCGCTCGCTTCGTATATATCCTTTCGCAAGCCAAATCCCTTCCCTGCCCTATTCGGCACGCGAGCGGGATGATCACATGACGCATACGCATAACACGTCATGCGTACACAATGTCACGAGAGCATCACGAGCCTGAACCAGCCCGAGACCCGAGACGTGAGCGGTGTTGTGGCGGCGTTCTCTATCACTGAGCATGAAAGCTGCGACATTTGTACGGACGCGAGACTAGCGGTGTGCCGCATGAACATTTAGTTAGATGCGGGAGGATAAATGAGCCTAATGAGCGCTGGAACGCGGTAGAAAATTAGTTTTTTGTTGTAAGGGGTGGCGTCTGCACGATGCGCAAAGCGCCAACACAAACGCATGCGAAATTGAGGTAGATTAGTCTCGCATGTCGCTGCGATTCGCAGTAAAAATTAAAAAAAAATAAACGCACCAATTCCGTTTGCGTGTTTTATTATTGCTCTCAACTTTTATTCATCTCTTCAAGCAGCAAATTACACAAACAACACGTCGTGTCAAATAATTATCGCAGTGTCACGTGCTACTGTTGGCGACGTCAGAGCGCAGTCGTCTACGTAGTGGAGCGACGTCACAGCACTACCGTCTACGTAGGGCTATTCCATCGTGTACGTCATCCCCTCATTCTCTGGGCGCGCGCCCGCGAGAAGAAGGGCAAGCAGCGTTCAGCTTGAAATTTGACCTATTTTCGCGACGCGTAGCGTTGAAAATTTTTCCAGAAGTGATCGTGAGCGCCCAGTGTATGCATTGCGCTCGTTAGCTCAACATTGTAAAACCTGGTGAGGGGCCCTTTAAACCATATGCGCGCTATGTAGGCTCTGTAGACGGTATTGCGCACAGATGTTTCGCACCTGCGCTTCGACTAGGGACTACGGCGAGCCTCGACGACAACGGACATTAGTGAGCGCCTAAGGAGCTGCGCCCCTAAAAATGTACAGATATTAACGCGGCAAGCCCGGCGCAGTTAGAGGGATCTCTATATCGAGACAACATTCCACTGCGTTAATCTTGTTTCATTGACTGTTCAAATTTTGTACGCACTAACAGCTCAACCAGCATGCACAGGTAAGCTGAGTGGACAATTGTTTTCAAGTGTTCTTGCAGCTAAAACCTTGCATTGTTAAAAAAAAAATTTCACCGCGAATCAAGCACTTATTTTGTCGTTGTAATGTTTATAGCGCAGAAAATGTGCCACTAAACTCGGGAAAAGAAGGTGAGGAAGTTGAAACACATTGCCTCAGGCTAATGGTAGCTCTACAGTCCCAAGGGCTTCATCATGCAGTCCATGGGCTCTCCTAGATTTTCTCGAGAGCACTGGACTGTACACTAAGCTGTAGGGTAATCGCTGTGCTAAGTGACTACTGTACATACCACCTCATCCTGTCCCCATCATCACCCTTCCCCACTCTTTTTTTCCCTTTCCCTTCTCCCCTGTGTAGAGTAGCAGGCCGAGTTTTTCAAAGAGTTTTAAAAGAGAGATAGAGAGAGTGAGAACTTATTAGAAGGCAGAGTTCGGCCTGAGCTAATGGTCTCGACGTTAGCTCAGGCCGAACTCTGCCTTCTAATAAGTTCTCACTGTCTCTATCTCTCTTTTAAAACTCTTTGAAAAACTCGGCCCCACTGTCTCAATGGGGCCGAGTTTTTCAAAACATTGGGGTTTGGGGACAGTGAAGGCAAAATAGAGTTTAAGCAGGTAGAAATAACCAAGAGGAGGTTATCTGATTGGCGGCTGAAATCAAGGAAGGAGTGAAATTCAGCCTTTCACTACATGGAGTTTGAAATATCGTGGCCGGCACACGCCAGGACCACAGGTAAAAACAGGGTTTGTTCAAGAGACATTTTATCGTGGTCTTCTTAAGTCTAAGTATTCCTGGTGGCACGCGCCGTGCAGATGCGCCTAGAGGCAGTTCCACAGTTGGCGCGATACGGCATATTTAGTACTTCGTTATGAGCTACGGCTAGGTGCCGTAAGCAGCCGCCCTATCAAAGGGCGCCCCTTCCATCTGTCCATCCATTGCGAATAGCCGACGCGGCTTTCGTGGCTTTCGTGGGAAGGGAGGTCCAGACAACGCTGGCACGGTAACGTGATCCTCTGAGTCGTCGAGGACCGCTGACGCGGCTGCTGTTTTTGCCCGAGGGCGAGTGGGAACGCATGCAGGTGGCGTGCATATATCGAGTTCCCGCCATAGATGTTCTCTAGGTTCCCGCCGTGAAAGTGGCCGCAGTGAGAGCTCGGCGCGCCTACTTGAACCGGCTCAGTGTAGTTGTCCTTTATCTAAACGCGCAAGGTTCTCGCTCCCTACCGGTCACGCGCGAACAACAAAAGCACGCTATCGCAGCAGTGCGTGACTTTCTGACAGCAGCCTTGGGCAGTGTCTTTAAGAGACAATAAACTGTGAATGCTTTCGATATCTAACTGCGTAAATTCATGCGCGCTTGCATCGATAATTCGTGCCTTCTTTGAGGGTGGGATTGAGCGTCAAATTTGTGCGTGTACTTGTGATTGTAGCAGTTAATAAAATTATAGGATACTTAAAAATAAACTACGTTTAAGACGCAACGTCTCAGCCTCCAGGGTGGTTCGCGTGGTTAAGGCGTCCTGCTTCTGGGGCTGGAATTTCGAATCCCTGCCGATATGGCAGATTTTTTTTCGTGATATAGACTTGCCCTTAAGGCTGAATATTTTGTGTGTATATATGTGTATCAGTTGTTACTGTAAGACTGGTGTTGTGTATGAAGTTAAGGCCGATTTTTTCTATGGTGTAAGAAATGCTCGTGTGCTGAGGTGCACCATAATTAAACCTATAGGTACACTGCTATAGGCGTTCTTATTGTGGGAACACCATGGTTGCGGAGTCCCTAGCGGCCAAATATTAGAGATTTCTGTTCGATATTCCCACTCGCGGGCTTCCAGCCACGCGACGCTCTTATTCCTTTGCCGATTCCGGCTCTACGAGATGGTTGCGCACTTTTACTACATACATTGTTTGTTTGTTTTACCATTCGCGATGAGGCCAACTGTGCCGGAGTTTTGGACTCATGAGACTTCTAAGGCTTTCGCCATAATGACAGAAGAGCAAATGCAGCGCTAAGTATTCATGCACGCGCCGCCATCATCATCGTGAACTCTTGAGTGACGTTAGATTTGAATGCGTTGCTGACGTTCAATTTTTTCTGTAAAAACAAAGACGATGTCCCAGAAAGTAATGGCATGAGATCATATGCGCTTGATAACTATGATGATGCACCTTTTGAAGAGTTCCTGCCCAGAGCGTAGCAAAGCCTCGATAAAAATGCGCTTCGGTCGAAACAGCCCGAGTGATTCTGCGCATCGGTGATTTTTTGTGTTTAGAAAGAGAAAGAAACTACTGTGAAAGAAAGAAATATTGTGGGGTGCTCGTTACTCAACAAGAGGCGAGTTGTATGCAGCCTTCCCTACAACATGGAAACAGGGGTTTTGTGAAGAGAAGTGACAAACAAACCTACAAAAACGGAAATGCACGCAGCCCAACTATGGCATCCAATTTAGCTGGCCTCCTTACGCTTACCCGAGCTTTAGTTCGTGGATTTTAGCGTCAGTGCCTCGTTCGCCGAGGAGATGTTTGACCTAGACTTCCTAGTGAACAATAGCTAAACGCGGTGCGTCCCAGCCGACACGCGAGCCTACACACCATGTCGGTGTTTGGTGCATAGAACAAAGTGATCAGAAGAAAAAGTTCTAAACTCTAGTTGATTGGCCTACCTCCGAGAAATTATATTGGCATAGATTCTTTTTTTTTATAACAGATGCTTTGGCAAAACAGTTGAACAAACATATAGCGACTCTGCGTGCTGTAACACTATCAGTAACATTATCAGCATCGCCTCACCCATCATCAGCTTATGAAAACTACGACCTTTTTCACGACTTTCCCGATATCGAGAGATCAGGAAAGACACTTGTAGTCCTTTTTTCACTGCGATCGAATCTTTCCTTATAAGACATGATGTTCGCTGTGCATGTGTGATATACAAGTGAATTGCTGGGCGTATAGACGTCAGACTCTGCCCAGGCGGCGCTGCGAAAAACGCCGCCACCAGCGCTCTCATCGCCGCCCTGGCCATAACTGGGTAGTGCAAAGAGAGCCGTCCGCAAGCGAATATGCATAGGCCGCTATAGAACCCCCCCCTCTTTCGTTGGTGTTGAGGCTGGATTTCCTTAAAATTAAGGATTTAGAAAGCTTCTTCCGTCAATTCACCCTCGCTACAAAATAGTAGGAAGCTCATCAAAGCAAGTACAATGCAAAAGATGTTTCAGTTATTTCGGCGTTCTGCAACTCGCTAGTGCGAGCATCGCATGACATCGAGTTCAAGGCAAGCACTCCGACGTGCGTTCTGTAACGCCTAAATGCGTTAAATTTGGTCATACACATAATGTCAAAGCGATGAAGTACATACACGAGCAATGTATCTTACGGTCAGTGGTGCGAAGCTCGCTTTATCAGGCACGAACGGCCCCGGCGATTTTCACCTTTGCAGTTGTATTGTCCATTCATCTCTCGCTTCCTGTGCGTTCAACTGCTTTATTACGCATCCTCGAATGTTCTGTTCACGGTTGTCTTCCGTTTGTATATATACTGCAAATAGGTATACATGCGTGTCCACTTTCTCAGTATACAACGAAAGGCAAAACCGTGGCCTCTGAGATAGCCCCGGCAATCGAGAGACCACGGACAAGAAAAAACTTGGTGGTTGTCACGACCAACATTTTGCGATTTACTTGTATGACGTACGTGTTAGCATTTGCTAGTTAAAGCCGGAACTTTGAGCCTTCAAAGCATACGTGTGCGATGCTGTGTGGTGACGACCAGTTCAGATTATGCATGGGTGGTCGCGGAGTGCGCGATATTTATCGCACGCGTCACCAGTCTGCATTTAACTGGTGCACAGCGCGCACCACGGTCAGAGGTTCTGCTGAGCTTCATAGTCAAGGTTACCACGCTTCTCCGTCAAGGCTACTCAAAACAATAACAGGAGACCTACATTATCACACTTTGTCACGCGACCGGCTGTGGAGAACGCGAGTAATTCGCTTACCTAACACGTTCACAACGGCCGGTATCCAGCGCTCTCGCCGTTGTGCTTCGTGCGACGGCTACGGAAATCGGTAACACTGAAGTCCTTTATGTCCGTAGCAATTCACAATGCAACAGTAGCGTCGAGTGAGGCCTTTCTTCGTACCGCGCGGAGCTGTTGCGTCAGCTCTTGTTTTCGCCGTCGTTCTGACGAGTGATCCAGCAAGCACTTCATGGCAGTTCGGCTGCGCGTCCGACTAGGGGAGAGAAATTCGTAGCTCTTTTTCTGAGTGTTCAGTGCGCAAACACACCTAATATTTAGCTCAATCGTTGTTTCGCACTCGCAAGTTGCACCTGCTTGCACAGCAAACTGCAAGGGAGTCGGACTTTGCACTACCCAAAACTGCTCCGACAGGTGGCGCTACGTGTCCGCAAAACTCGGGAGTCTGACGTCTATATGAATTTCGTATGAATTGAAGGGGTGTTTTGTCGTATCTGTTGTCTACATAAGGATCGTCGCTGGTCGTGAAACCACAGCGGAGGCGAGCTTGCTGTAGGAGATGGGAGCGTTCCGATGGCATGCTTGGACATGTCAAGAATAGTTGTTATGCGCATGCATTGTCTTCCTCCCTGAATTTGAATAGAATAGTCACGTATCATTCAGTGTCAAGAGAGAGATAGATAAAGGCAAAAAATTCGCCATCTCCCGCTAAAGGGAAGCATGTGTGGATGCGAAGCAGCGGAGAGATGGATAGCTTGAGCGGGAATTTTATTGAAAGGATAAATGAGAATGTATAAGAGAAGACGGAGAATGTGGTGGTTGCGTGTTTATTTAGGGAACGTGTGCGATTCCTTGCGTCGGTGCACGGGGCGCTTTGAAGACGACGGCCTTGTGAAGTGTAGCGTCAGGGGTTGTTTTTGAAGAGTTTTCATTGTGAAGTTTGCGAAGATGAGGTTTATGCACGTTCCCCTTATAGTTGTCGGTTGTCGTCGGAAATGCATCGCAACGAGTACACGTCTATCATGTGGTGGACGAGCCAGTCGTTCGTGGTTATATTCACGTTGAAGTCACCCGCAAGCACGAAGGGCGTGTGGCTGTATGTGTGTGCCATTGCCTTCTCTAGGTAACGTTCGACGTTCTCTCTAGAGTATAGAATGGGGGGTGAGTGTAGGAGAGGATAGGGGGAGGGTACGCGCATGCGCTGTAGGGGGTGTGGGACGCGGGAAGGAGGGACGGACTAAGCCCCCTCCAAACACATGCAAGCAAGATCAAGGAATGCGGTCAACCTGGGCGACAGACACCACCTGCCTAGCCATTGCTAAGCAGCCTCTCTGTGCTCTCGGCCATGACTCTGATGAATGTAGTAGTGGTTGACGGCCTTCATATTACTACAGTGTCCTGGTTCGCATAATGGGTGCTTCCCTACTTCATGAAAGTGGCCGGACGCGGGACGGGGGGACGCGGGACGCGGGAGGGACGGACAAAGCCCCGAGCATAAGATGCTTCGCATCTAAAAAAGGCAGGACGGTAACCAGATTGCACGAGATTTGCTACCCTACAGTGGGGAAGGGGGAAAGAGGATAAAAAAAAACGAAGAAGGAAAGAGGGGACAACTATGACGCTTGCATGCATACCACCTTTCACCGTGCATATCCAGAAGGTTTCAAACTGCGAGCTGTCACACAGTATGGCTCGACTTCTACTGCCTTAGATGAAGTAGACTGCAATCCATGATGTTAATAAAGGCTTGTAAGGACTGGTTCCAAGGTATCCAGGACTTGCAGTGCGCTTCGAGTTGATCGGGCTATCATTCCGGTGAAGAGTGCGCGCATTGTGCTTATCAATGACCTCTGCACATCTATGGCACGTAGGTCTTCGTAGCGGATATCACCTGCGGAATCTTCTGCCAGTTCTCTATGAGGGCGCAATGGTGGTAATGACGGACACGCGACATCCGCCGCCGCTTTCACAACCTCTACGTCTTTTCGGCCTTCCGAATGTAACGCGTTGGTTGGTGGTGGTGGTAGCTGACGCAGTGGTAGTAGCTGACGCCAAAGAGAAATGTGGTGGTCCGTTGGAGTATGAAATGGCGGTAACGGTCCAGATTGAGAAGCAGTATACCTAGACTTCGCTCGGCGACGGGAACTACGTTGTCGCTTTCTGACAATATCAACGGTTCCTCTGTGTGCTGCACAATCCCTTACCATCCGTTTTAATACGCGCCATTTGTTTTTTCACTAACGGACAGTCTCTTGATGAAGATTCATGGGATCCATGGCGTTTGGGACATTTCAGGGCAGTTACTCGGCAGAATTCTTCATTGTGGAGCTTTGCACATCGGCGGCAGACCACCACGTTCCTGCAAACTCCGCTCACATGACCCATTTTCGACCCTCAGGCATAGGAGTGGTTTTGGTATAAACGGACGAACTACGTGTCGAAAGTGCCCTACCTTTACGTTGGATGGTTAAGTATCGCCTCTGAAGACAATCTTCACGCAACGCGACTAACCTAAACGTGATACTTGGACGACGTTGGGGTTGTCAGTGTCAAGTGTAACCAGTTCAACGTAGAGAAGACAGCCAGTGTCACCCCCCGACCGAAGCCTCCTTTTCTCTTAACCAGTAGGAAGTTGTATTAGACACGTATCGACAATTTTTGCGTAAGACATATGGGCGCCGCCACCTTGAGCTGTTAAACGAATGTTTTCCTATTTTCGCATCTCGTACCTGAATTGATAAGGCCAGGAAACGTCGAATGCACCAATCCAACCGTTTTCGTAGGTATAAATCCACCGTAGCGCTAATAATTTAGTTGTACAGTGCTGTGCCGGGCCCTCATATCGCCCCGCCACACCCCAAATGTACGTGTCACTTATCAGAAGTCGATTGCGAGGTCTGTAAAGTTTTAAAAAAATCCACGCATCTCCACGAAGTGAATCATGACGAGTGGGCGAAGCACTGGGGATCGTTCTTACCGTAAATCACCCGTGACATTGCCCACTTCCGCATGTAAGAGAGTGACAACGCGTGTGTACAGTATATACAATGTGTTTTTGTCGCTGAGCCGCCGCTTCCCGCGCCCTCAACTCAGGGGAAGCAGCTTGTTGTCGGCGTTGCCGTTTTGCCGCTGCTTCCCGAGCTCTCAGCTACGGGGTAGCTTGCTGTCTGCGTAGACGTTGAGCCGCCGCTTGCCGCGCTCTCGCCCCAGAAGTAGCAGCTTGTTGTCGGCGTTGCCGCTTTGCCTTTCGCAGGCGAGAGCGCGTTCACCTTCGTTTTCATCCATGGCAGAAAGAGAATGTGTGGTCTGGAACGCGCTTATTCTTCATCGTCATCAGCGTCATCGGGTACCTAGCATGTGCTAACGCGCTTATTCTTCATCGTCATCAGCGTCATCGTCATGGCGTATAGTGGGTACCTTGCATGTGTTGTGCCGGACAACGGACAAGCCTAGACCCAAAGTTGTTTCGCCCCAAAACTTCAAAAGTAATCGTGACAACTCATTCCTTAATGTCCAGTGTCGACGCAGAAACACCATATCATTGACTCTGTTGCGTTGCGAGCTTAAACGTTGGAGTGCCTCAGAGAAACATTGCAGATCATGGTCAAGCTCAGTGCACTTAAGCAAATAATGTTCAATATCACCATAGACATCTTACAAGTAGGGCACAATGGCGCCGCGGCAAATCTGATCTTATAGAGGCATGTTGGTGTACGCGCTGACCCAACGTTTGCTCTAGAGTGGGCTTGAACGATACCTCCTGGTTTGAAGCAAAACCAGTTTGCTTTCGCAGTTTGCTTTCTTTCTTTCAATTATTCGAACGTTTCACACGTACGGTACATCCTCGCTACCTTCTCTTGTTCCCCATCTCTGTTTGTGCCTCTCACGTACGCACCGTAACTGCACCATAACCACTGGTGTGCGCATGGGGGGGTGAGGCAGGGGGGGGTGCGCCCCTAGTCACATAAGGGGGGGAGGGGGGCGCAAAGTCTGCCCCATACTTTGACTTAATATCGAGGGGGGGCGGGCGCTCGGACGAACCTTTGCACCCCCCCCTCCGTTCCTCCGAAGAGGAACACTGCGTACGCCTATGACCATCACCAATCGTGGACCCAGTTCAAGATACAATTCAGTAGACTCCGCATGGCTTACCACTGTCCGTGGTGCCCCTGGCGAATGATCATGCCGATTCCGGTGTGAATACAGAGGAACTGGGACAAGTTGCGCTGCGGGAGTCACTCGTACCAGCCACGGGCCGCGTATTCATTGCGTTCCGCGACACGACGATAATTGCCGGGCTACGTTAGATGCGGCGAGGCATTTGCGCGCCGATAATAACACCGAGTGTCGCGTGACGCCCGCAGACTCCGCGAGCCTGTGCAAGCGAAGCGGATAAGACGAAGCCGTATTCGTCCAACGCCGAGAGAAGGGCAGTAGCAGTCCCTTCACGAATTCATTGTTATTGCTGGACGCAGGCCAATAGCCTCCGGGCACTCAGGGGAGTGCAGAGCCGGATCACGGTTGATATTTACGCGGCATTTAGTTTTTTTTTTTTTTTTTTTTTAAACTACGGATCGCGTATTCTTGGGCCGATACTTTTCGTGTTCCCTCCATTCGATCATTTGAAACAAGACAGAAGTTGAAGGAAACCTTGCAAAGGTTCTAAATCTGATCAAAATTTTTGTTCGCGTTATTGTTAACCGGTATGCTCGGCTGCGCGATTCTTGTATTACCGTTTTAGCAGAGAATTCTTCGTGAAAACGTAATTGTTGCGGTTACAGCGCGACGCTTGTAAGACAATTACCGAGTGAATTTTTATGATCGGCAATGACAATATTCTAACGAATTTTTATGTTATGCGTGGGCATTTCAATTGCTCGAATAATGGTGTTTTGTCAACTTTCGTGTTACGGGGACACAATTTTGTATTGAAGTTGGACTGAGTGCGTTAGTGTTGTATAATGTACCTTTGTATAGCCTGCGTTTGTTTTCCACTTCGCGACGTCAACTGCTGTGCAAAAGGAGAGAAGTAGCCGGCGCCACGCATTGGCACCAACCTCTGCTAATGTACATTTAATTAAAAAAAGATGTAAGGTTAAGTCGTAAAAAATTCCGAACAAAGAAAGCAAATTCCCGCTTTTTTTTGTTAAACACAACATTAATTAGAACTAACAGACAAGAGGGAGAGAGGGAGAGATAATAAAATGAGAGAAAGAAAATGATGTAAACCGGAATTGTAGCATCAGGTTTGCTACCCCACATCAAGGGGAAAAGGGAAAGAAAGACGCGAAGGAAAGCGGAGAGAAAAGTAGACGCACGACAAAAAAAAAAAAAGTGTAGAGTGGGAGACTGGGAGTATTATTGCCTATTGAACAGGCCACTGCCATGCACAAAGTTCAGTAAGGCCTCGATTGGTTTTCGCTGCGAAGACAGTTCGTGTCGGCTTTCGAGCACCGACTCTTCTGACAAGGGTTTGTCGTCACAGCTGGTCAACCCAGCAGCTAGCGCCAGTCTGTGCGTGCTCTAGCGAGGGCAGTAACAAAGAACGTGGTCTACCGTTTCATCGCGGCCGCAGTGGTCGCACGCAGCACTCTCTTCCATGCCGATTCGGGGAAGTATGGGGGATCTTATCTGTATAGGCATTATGATGTAAATGTAAAGAAAGTAAAGTGGACGAAAAGATAACTTGCCGCTGGCAGGGAACGTACCTGCAACTATCGAATAACACGTCCGATGCTCTACCAACTGAGCTAGAGCGGCCGTTATCCCCCCGTCCATCTTACGGGGTACATATGTACATTTTAAACGTGGGAGTGCTGGTCAGTGCCACCAGTACCGATGACCATAGGTCGGCGAACTCACTCATGAGTCGACTCCCTCGGAATCACTCAGACTCAGATCAAGCCGTGAGTCTTGAGTCTGAGTGAGTCCGAGTGAGTAATATTTTGGTGTGTTTGAGTCCAAGTGAGTCCGGTAGAAGAAAATTTTCGTGAGTGTGAGTCCGAGTGAGTCCGGCTCAGGAAAAATTTGACGAGTCTGAGTCCGAGTGAGTCCAAAGCGCAATATACATTTCTTGAGTGAGTCTGAGTGAGCTCCACAGTTTTTGCCGACCTATGGTCATGCCGACTCGCCATCATGGTTACTGGCGGCGCTGACTAACACACCCACGCTACAACATCCCCATCATCATCATCGCAGTCAACAAGCAGAGCATTAACATCGCGCGATAATGGCTGTGTAACGTTTTCGGTGCTGGTTCTCTCCCGGAGATTGTTGTTTGTGCGATTTTGGTGATTGGTAATTAATATGTGCAGATCCTTCGAACGTTCTATTTTTTCTCCATGTTTCTAGGTTTCAAAGAAGTCGTGTACGTTGAAATAATTGGCAATAGCTTATTATTCCGTTGACGTGATTACGTTCGCGAAGCATGCAGCCTTCTTGTGACGCTAGCAAGTGCGTAAAACAAAGGCGGTCTTAGAGGTTTCCGATCGGCACTGTGCCCCCCCCCCCCCCTCCACTTCGCTTCCTTTCGGCTGTGTACCGACTGACGCTCCAGGAATAAGATATCAGCCCAATCACGTAATATGGCGAAAGAACCCATTCGATGCCCATTTCTTCTGCTTCGCGTGGGGCAGGCTGTTGCGTTTTGCACTGCTAAATGCGAGTACATCGAGGCGCATCTGAACACAATGGCTATTGTGATGTCTCCGGCGGAAACGACAAAGCCGCATGAATTCAAACACATCGCTGTGGAGAGCTAGAACGAAAATAATTAGCGCTAGCATGATTTATGAACGACTTAAAAGAACTCACAAGGACAAAACCAAGTTCAGCATGTAATAATACCTTTGTGAGCACCGATACATTGTAACATTCTTGGCGACGCTGCAGCCAAGGAAGTAGCGCGACAAGCCATGCGACAAGCACATCTTACATAGATGATGTGGTTTCCCTACAAATACCGAGAAATTAGTTGCGCTGAATTATAAAGGCAACAGCTTTGGATATATAGGAACACGTAGGTTGATCATAATCCTCAGATCAAAGGACCCGTTTACAGAATTTAACGTTCCATTACCGCTTGATAGAAATATCGACATCCTTATTTATAGCATATGACGAGGCACTGCCTGCATAACACAATAGCGAGTTTTAGAATTGGGGACCCAAGGCACTGGGTCTCCAAACTGCGTTGGGTAGGCTGCTCTAGCAGTGTGAGGGTTCAGTCAAAAGCAGGCGGAGTTGGGTCAAAGGCACGGGACATCACACGCACGTGGCGAAATTAAAATTATGCGAGACGCGGTCCATACTGCGGTGCGGCCCGCGCGGAGTCTGGGTCGTCGTGCTGGCGACCCACGCTAGTTTTTTTTTTTTTTTTTTTTTTTTTTTTTTTTTTTTTTTTTTTTTTTGGGGGGGGGGGGGGGGTCTTGGAATAACGCGAGCGTGAGAGCCCAAGAGTGGCTTGGATTCTGCGCATGCGCCCTGGCGGCTCGCAAATTTGTTGGGTCACCTAGGTCCTTGGGTGCCCAATTTTAATACTCTAATTTTTTATGCCGAAATTGCATATACGGTAACACCCGAATCTGATCGTGGAATTATCGCCTAAGACATGTAGCCACATCACGACACACCGAGACGCCAACTCAAATCAACCCCAATGACGTTAGGCTGAAGTATAAGAAAGTGGACGGCAGAAGAAAAGCAGTCACTAACTGATATGTCTGTGTATACATCCTGTGCTTTCAGAAATCAACAAGAGAACGCGCGAAGCGATATGCAAGCTTTCATATAGAGCAACTTTAATTGAAAGACGAAATGCATGCTTATTGCGACGTGCAAGAGCCCGGGATATACTTATTAGTGATCGAGCCGTAGTGGACGTAATAACTTGACCAAAATAATTTAGAGCACTCGGGGTTCTTTGACGTGTACCACGCGCCACGGTGGTTCAGCGGTTATATTGCTCGACTGCTGAACCCGAAGTTCGCGGGATCAATCCCGGCCACCGCGGCTGCATTTTCGGTGGAGGCGAAAATGCTTGAGGCCCGAGTACTTAGATTTAGGCGCACAATAAAGAACCCTACGTGGTCGAAATTTCCGAATCCCTGCACTGCGGCGTCCCTCATAATCATATCGTGGTTTTGGAACGTTAAACACCAATAATTATTGTAATGTATGCCCGAATCTAAGTACACGGGCGTTTTTATATGTCCCTCCCTTCGAAATGTAGCCGCCACGGCCGAGACTGAGGCGGTAACCTAATGAGGAGCGCCACGTTATAACTATACGGGCTAATGCATTCGATAAATGAAAGTCAATTCGTTTACATTCGTGTTATCACGTACCTCAAATAAAGTGCTATTTCGAGCAATAAGCATGCCGTGACTCTCCCAATCACGAAAAACCATAGGGTACACTTGCTTATGCGTTTGGCTTTCGGATTTCAATGATATTCGATTATCTATATCGCGTACAGAGCTGCTGTTGACGTACATGGCTATCGCTATAGACATGCGGTTTGCTTGTAGTTCCTGGTAAAGATCTCGGTACGTGTTGTCCGGAAAAGATAACTCTGTTGGCTGCTGAATGATATCTAAATAGATTATTCCACTTCATTGTGCAGCGTTATCATGAGATATGAGCGGCAGCTTACTGAAACGCTTGCGCGAGAATATGCGGCACGATATAGTGTGAAATCCTACTCCTGCAGTGCCCTTGCTCATGCGCACTATACCGTAATAATAATAATAATAATAATAATAATAATAATAATAATAATAATAATAATAATAATAATAATAATAATAGTAATAATAATAATAATTGATGGGGTTTAATCGTCCCAAAACCACGATATGATTACGAGAGACGCCGTAGTGGAGGGCTCCGAAAATTTCGACCACCTGGGGTTCTTTAACGTGCGCCTAAATCTAAGTACACGGGCCTCGAACATATTTTCGCCTCCATTGAAAATGCTGCCACCGCGGCCGGGATTCGATCCCGCGACCTGCGGGTCAGCACTCGTGCGTACTATACCATGTGGCTTATAGAGTGAATGTTACAGCAATATCTCGCGCCAGTGCCAGCGCGCCCTGCCAGGGCAGCACGGCACCTAAAGTGGAAAATGACAAATAGAACACGTATTGCTTTAAACGTCTTTATGTGGGTTTCCTACAGCTCATAACAATGCCTGGGGTTTTAAGTGCCAAAACCACGATATGATTATGAGGGACGCCGCAGTGGGGGGCACCGGAGATTTTGACCTTCCGGTGTTGTTTGACGTGCACTGAAATCGCACAGTACACGGGCCTCTAGCATTTCGCCTCCATCGAAATGCGACCGCCGCGTCCGGGATCGACCCCGCGACCTTCGTGTCAGAACCCGAGCACAGTAACCGCTAAGTCACCGCTGCGGACTTCCTAGAGCTTCTGAACGCTATGCCATTCCTAAACGTTATGCCAACATTGCGAGGTCCGCGAAAAGATATGCGAATATGCGATATGGCCCAATTCAAAGTACTATCTCATTCAGCCTTGAAAAGGCTCTGAATGCTTCCGAGAAAGCCTTTTATAGCACCAATAGCAGCGCCACGATGCGGCGATTTCGCAAAACTTGTGTGACGAACGTGACATCAATGAGTGGCCCCATCTGCGACCGTTGGCTGAAAATATAAAGTGGGATTTACGTTCAAAGAACATTGCGAGTACTGTACGGGAATATGTTGTACAACTGCTTCACGTGTCGCACAGCCCTCGCCGAAGTGTTGCAGCCATGAGAACACAGAAGCTTTGGTTACCACAGTTATGTGATGTCATGATCAGATGGCGCAAACACTGACATCGGAGCAATGAGAACGCCTTAAACAGGTTCAGATACGTCACACACTTCTGGAAAAAAAAAACAGCAAACACTCGTGAGTTATCGTTTCCGTGAACATCTGCGAAATTTTGAAGCCACTTTGACTTAGAGACCGGACCAAAATATCGAGAATTCTCGCAGAGCAGGTAACGACATCGCCGCCTTGATTTCAAGTTCTGAACGAACATTTTTTCATTTTCTCTGCAAACCTTCGAAATATATTTGTGCTTTGACTGTAGTTATGTATACCTTAATTCGTGAAACTGAAGAAGCAGCTATATAGGCAGATATTATACTCCAGCTTTTAGAAATGCATGGGTTTCTGCTGTTTTATTTGCGAAATCAGTAATATTAAAAGAAATTTAAAAGCGTTAATCATAAACTTTTCCGCAGTGACAGTAAAAGAATGGTGCATCCGAAATAAATGACAATCACTCGGTTTCGATTGCTTTTTTCTTTCTTTTCGATCCTCTAAGTAACCAGTGCGAAACATGGATACAATTACAACAACAGATGCCAAAGCTTGTGAAAACTCCTTTGCTTCGATGAAATCTAGCGCAGTTTTATGCGCTTGCAGATCAGAACAGACTATATAACTACTGTCATTCGAAGGAGATTACTGACTACAAGTTAACCATAACAGGCGAAGCAATTGGTTTGTATGTCAGTGTCCGTTAAAAAAAATCAATAAAGGAATTTTCAACAGCTTGCCAGAGCAACAACGGTCATCACTTTTTTTTATCGCGTATAAGATCGCAAAACTTCTGCGAGTGATGCAGGAAACAAAGCTAGACACAGTTGAACGAAAACACAAAATTAAAGCACAAAATTAGTTTGGAAGTACAATGAAAATGCTCCTTCCTACCACAATATCCATCGAGAGTTCATGATTCCGAATGAACGGAGTAATTTCGGCTCTCAGTTAACACTCCTTCACTTTGTGACGAAACGTATTTATTATGGCAAAAACCGGTTCTCTGGGAACTAACGCAAGTTCAGCTAAGTTGCCCCGTTCCTATATATGATATGATGATAAACTTTTTCAAAGAACTTGCGACAATCTGACGATGAATCTAAGAAATCTTTTAAAATGTCCCTGTCTATATGCATGAATTATGCTTATGAAAAGATTATGAAGGCTACAGCAGTATGCTCGAGCATTGGTCTCATTGGCCGAGATTTGCTTAAAATTTGTTGCTTGCTTCCTTCCTTAGTTTCTAAGTTCGATTCTTAACAACAGCGTTGTTTTTTTTTTCTCTCAGTAGCACTTGCCCATTTGAAATGAAACGGTCTAACTAATTACGGGCGATTATGTCGAAGTTTGATAGAATTAAGAACAATTATGCTGCGGCGCATTACAGAAGGACGACGTGTCAAATGCTATTGACATTGGCGACCAACCTGGACAAAGCAAACAGACGACCAACCTGGACGAACCTGGACAAAGACCAACCTGGACAAAGAGACGACTGAGTGTCAGCGCGCTAACCGTCTCACCGCTAAAATTGCCTGCTTGCTTACGTGCTTCTCATTGCAGTCTCTTGCGTCACGCAAAAGAAAGAGAAAGGAATGAAACCTGTGCCCTGAAACACCGTCATGAGGAAAATCACGAAACATCGCATGGTGGTGGGGTGGAGTGCTCACAAGACCACGCTTTGCGGCTGCAGGTGCGCAAGCAATGCACGCGGAATGAACTTCACGCACAGCTGTCAGCCATCAAGGTTATGGATGTTCAGTGTTCAAAGTTCCGGTATGCAAGAACGAAAAAAGAAACTGCGCCCACAATCGAATCCGAAACTACGCTTGCATCCGGTCAACACCGCATGGGCATACGTCACTAATCAATGGAGTGTCCGCTATCTGAGCATGCTAAACGTAAGACAACGGATGCCCAGTCGGATGCTTGTGACCGATTTTGCATGCGTTGTCGCTTGACAGATATCAAAGGGACCATTCTAAATTCACGCAGAACTATGAATTCGTTTCCGTATGCAAGAAAAAAAGAAATTTGGAAGACCCTAACAACGACTACGGATTTTTAGAAACAAACAAATGTGGTGAAAATCTGACGTCTCGGAATACAAAATGCAGCACGTAATTAGCAGTGTATATGAATAAACTAAAAAAAATATGCTCATTACAATGCACTGGTTTGGAAACTCTTGTGTCGCCGGTTTCTGCAGATACAGTTGATCGTCGAAATTCTAAGTTATTTTGTCTAGTTGGAGCGAGTGGTTGATCATGTCCCGTCTCATGTTCTGATCTCATGCAGTCATGCTGGAAAAAAAGAAAAGAGAGCTCTACCAATCGCATGGCGAATGTTCTTACCGCGACGCGCATATATATACGAGGGCTTACAACATGCTTTTGAAGCATGACGTTTTTTTTTCTTTTGTGAAGCGTCCGACTATTGGGCGCTTACACCTAGATCCGGAATAGTTGTGGAAAGCCATATTTCCAGCTGTTCTACAGCTGTTCTTTTGATGCAGACGTCGCTAGAGAAGATAACTAACAAGTTTGTTCCGCAAACTCCGTATGGTTTAGTCAATGCAGCATAAGCGCTCAACACTCCCATAATTAAAAGACGGTGTAAAGTTTGATTTTTCCTTCTGTACATCACGCTGCACGGTTATTTTCTGTACTTACGCTAAGAAAATACAATAATTTCGTATTAATAGCCTTTGAACATATACCTGAACATTATTTGTTTAGTTTAGGAAAGCGTTAAGCACGAAGCTCGCATCCCGTTTCTGAGCGCAATGCCTGATGGAATGTGCCAAAACCCTGAAGGGCACGCAATATGAAAAGAGACGCTCGTAGCAGGGGAAAAAAGGAGAAATGAAAAGCGGAACACCGACAGAGAATAAAAATGAATCGAAATGAAAACTCCTTAAAGCTACTCAGTTCATCATCATAGCCATGCAAACATCATGAACACAAGAGGAACACCGAGAAAATGAGATCACACAACGAGATGAACTGAAATATGAGCTAGGGGCGGCGCCAGCGGAAGGCACGGGGGGGGGGCAGAAGCCCCTCCCCCTGAACTCCCCCCCCCCATACCCCTGGCCGTTCAAGAACAAACAGTCAAAACACAACGCATAGGTTTTCCGCTTCCCAGCCCCCTTGATGAACTCACTTGCCGTGGATGTCACCATAGGCGTGCGCAGGGTTCCCCGTCAGGGGGGGGCGAAGGTAGGCGAAGGTTCATCGCTGCGCCCCCCCCCCCCCCCTCCCTATTAAGTCAATGTATGGGGCAGACTTAGCGCCCCCCCCCCCCCCCTGCTTATGTCACTTCAGGGGGCAGCGGCCCCCCCCCACCCCCCCCCCCCCCTTTCGCCCCTCCCGCATAAAAAAGTCCTGGCGCCGCCCCTATATCATGATGCATGCGTAAGGCGCATATAGCTTTGGCCGGCTGGTATATGTTATCGCCCAATAGAACGAGCGCGCGAAAAATGAGTGAGCAACATCTCGTGGTCAACGCGCTACCGACATGTCGTTTGGAACTCCATCAACAAATCGATCCCCGGTCAGTCTCTTTCTGAGACGGAAATCGCCAACGCGCGTCCCGTGACAGCTTTGTTTCGAAGTCACGCGTTCGTCAGGCCGCTTGAAGTTGCACGACGGGGAAAACATGCATATGGAGCGACGTACTCACCTACGCTGCACTCCTATACGTGACAAGCCAGCGTAATGTGGGTCAATTTGCGTTTGTAGGCGTCGCCCGCGACGGCGGCAGCGGCATTCCTGCCTTGGCCACGCATATTCACATCTGTCTACTCGAGCAACTTATTTCCAGTATTAGCTGTTCATAAGATAACGTGAACGGCGTCGTGTTGAGTTTTGTAAATTCGTGCGGCTGGAGCTGGCAGAGCGGTGACATCTACCGGCACGCCGTTCAAACGGGTGCGGTTTTGTCAACATGCAGCGCAGCCTACTGTAATAAGAGGGCGCTGTGCTTCAAAATAGAGGCGATATTTGCATACTGTGAAGTGGGAGACAGTGCCAGCTCTAGAGGCGGGGGGGGGGGGGGGCTTCCTCATTTTTGGGGGCTGTCAGCATCGGCAGTGCACTGACAAAACAAAGAAATTAGGTGAAATTTCGTGCAAACGGCAGTCGCGTAACTATATATTCGATTCTAACAGCGGAGCTGTTTGAGCTGACCGTTAGTCCGTGCAGAGTGAACAGAAAACCATCATCATCACGAACCTGCACGCGCTTTCTTCGTCCTCTTCTTCATCTTCTGCTTCTCTCCCAGAGCATGTGAGTAAATGTGTTCGGTGTGGGACGCAATAACTCTGATGGACGAGAGAACGGGTGCCCAGAGAAGAGAAGAAAAGAGACATGAAGAAAGAAATAGAAAGAAAGCGAAGACAGAAAGAAGGAGAAAAATAAGCTGAAACATACAAGGCCGCCCAGCTCCGCGCTTCCTTCAGTCTTCGCTCCTCTAGTGCGAAACTGCCTTAATTGTGTAAAACGTGTCCCCAGTTTTTGCATGTTGATATGCAGCTCCCCACGAGGACGCGTGGTAGAGCGAGAGAGAGAGAGAGACAGAACATTTTTATTGAGCATAAGGATTAAGTGTAGGAGTGGTTCCTAAGTCACAGGAATCCATGCGCCATCTTATCTGTGTCCGACCTTTGCGGTTGAAGCCGCCTTTGCAGTTCAAGCCGTCTATGAGACGCTTACGCGCCTTGGACACCAGCACAGTGCTGGACACCACTGCCGAGTCGGGGTTTTATAACAGCAAAATGTTCGGCTGTGTTTTTATTCTGTTACGCCTGAGATCTTATTTACATCACCGGCGACGCTATAGCCCAAGCGGGAACCAGGAACATTTTATGAACATGCCAATCAAACGCTGTACCTGCCTCCGTAAAATTAATGTTTTCTTTCTTCTAAACCGGATAGCTTTGCCTAATCCATTTCGACGGCTGATGTGAGTCGATGGGCGTGCAAAAGTGTACAGTGCTATAGTTTGGCCAAACTCACAAAGCTAAAGCTGAACATTTGGGTATGGAGTTTCCGTCTGCGTTTCCAATTGATCAACTTCGTCTTGCATATGATGTAATGGCTGGAAAAGATGGCGGCGGCGGGCTACAAGCCTGTAAGAAGGCGCTTCCTCATCACAGAATTCAGAAAGCGTTGCTGTATATGCGCCCTAACGAATGGAAAGCATCATACTGCAATTAAAATGCTTATTATGTATAAATAAATAAATTTTTTAAAGCTGTTCTGAGCAGCCGCTGGCAAAATGATCGGTCAGTACATGAATCTTAAAGTTTCTTGCATGAGCTCACGTAAGCAAAACAAGTACACATGAATATTATAAAGTCAAATATTTTGAATAGTCCATCATACTCAGCGAAACACAGAACACTGGTGGTTACACATAACATAAAGCGCGCGATCCCATTAAAAGACTTGCAGAATTATCTGTTATTATGTGCTGACGACTGCGGCCTGCAGAACGTAAATTGTACTCATGCTGACCACATTTTACTTAACGGTCCTTTTACATAACTTTGCAGGAAGTGCGCAAATGGAAAATGAGCAATAATTGTATAAAAAAAAATCAGTATCTCTATTTTTCTGCACGCTGCATTTTTAATTACTCGTTTACAGGCTCCTCCCACGAACGGGTGTCTCAATTCAAGTACCTTGGCCTCAGCTTAAAATCTAACATATCGCTGCCAAGGCGTATTGAATAAACAAGTAATAAAACACTAAAGAAGTTCAGCTATCTAAACAGTACATTGCAAGAGGCTCCGCGTGGAACGAAATTGCCAACGTCTCAATCGCTCATCCGTGCAATCCTCTAATATGGCTGCCTAATCTGGAAGCCTTATATCTAACATTGCCACCCTTGAATCAGTTCAAAAGGAAGCCATCCGTTCCATATATCGCCGTTGTGAATGAAACTTCTCACCTTGATCCCATCTTGTTGCACCAGGTCTACAGCCTCAGTCCCAGCGACGCGATCGTCAATGCATCACACTGTTGCATAAGCTCTCTAACACCCCACGCTACTCATTAACTGTGATAACGTGCATCGCATGTATGACGTCACACCTGACTATAAAATGTATGCGCTTGTGAATAAAGAGCCCCTTTTGTTTGTGGCCACTCGTTGTGGTTTTATCACTAACAACTACCTGTCTCCTGTAAAATGTAAACTCACTAGGAACAGCCACGAACTTCAACTTGCACCATTTCACTAGTGCACAAATTAATTTAGGTACAGTTTCCTTTCTCGTACAAATGAAAATTGAAACTTACTACCAGAGGAAGCCAGATCGTCGCATTTAGAACAATTCATGTATAGGTTAAATTGATTCATGTTGCGTTAATTAATACCGGTTATACGTTTAGCAATTCAACAGTAATGATTAGGATGTTGTAGGTTGCCGGTGGATCTAGCCTTGCGCAATTCGCAGGCAATTGCCCCGCCCGGTTACCTCTTTTCTGATTATATTGAACTGATGTGCTTTTTAAAGCGAAGCGCGGGCATGCTACCAGATAGTCGCGCGGAGCGCGACGCAATCATGCACAAGCCTGCATAACCATGCACAAGCCTGCGCAATCATGCACAACCATGCATAAACTGTGACACTTGTTATTTCGCGCTCGTCTGTACCTGTGAATATGTTTCGTGCGTCGTTTTTGTTTGAGCAGCGCGTTAAGTGTCGAGCTGTGAACGTTGCTAGTTCGCTCTCGTCCTGTGCGTGTTGTTTTCGTGCGTCATGTGTGCGTGAGCAGCGCGGCACGTTTCGACCTGCTTGCCATTCGTCGCTTGGCATTCCAATTTGTTGCTATCGCATTCATTGCTTCGCCTTGTGGCGAAACTGACTTTTTTAAATAGGTAGCAGTTATTTCACTCCTTCAGTTTCCAGGACAAAATTCTAATATTTTTAAAAAATATATGCAAGTCACTTAGTCCAACCATTATCTCAAGATCTGCATTTTCCGTTCCAGGTTTAGTCTGTAAAGAGGACACATGCAGGTTGTAGGGGAATTATATCGATGAAAAGACGTAGATAGAGAATTTGTACCCGTAAGTGATGTATAGATACGATATACTGATGTTATTTAACTATGAATATTAAACTGGTTGATTGATTGATTGATTGATTGATTGATTGATTGATTGATTGATTGCAATGTGGCTGCAAAAAATTTTTCGTGACTCGCCTGTGAAATTTTGGACGATCTTTACAGTTGCAGCAGTTTACGTACTACGTATATACCTGGAAATGCTTCATGATTAAGGATCTCATTTGGCTTCATCCTGATGACTTGCGCGCAGCTCGCAAGGTGTCGTTCTGCATGGTGGTACCACGTAGTTATCAACACGTTATTATGAAGTTTTTATTGAAGCACTGCTACAAAAAACATGCAGATGTACCACTTGCGCTTTCTGGCAAAAATAAACATTTTTCAACATGTTCTCAAAGGCACA
>JALIZH010007426.1:0-13724 GCA_030522465.1 Rhipicephalus appendiculatus
TCCACGAATATGCTATCCAGCCAGTTGGGTCGTCCCCCCTTTAAAGGGGCCCTGAAACACTTCTCCAAGTAGCCATGGAATGGATTGACTAAAGGAGTTTATTGCCTCACCAATTCAATGCCCTCAAATATTTTTAGAATCCGTCCAGTACGAGCGGAGTTATAGAGATTTGTCGCACGCTGCAATTGCATTCTCTCTTCTCTCGTCCCGACGAAAGCGCTGGAAAGCTAAGCAGGAGGGATGGCACAAGGAAAAGAAAATGCGTCACGTGCGCCTCGTGACCTTGAGCAGCTTTTTTCTTTTTTTTTTCTTCGAATACGCGGCCTTTCAGTGCGATCGCGCTCGCACGCGTCGTGGACAAGTCGCGGCCTCCCGCGGTGGCAGTAACGACCGAGCGCGCAATGCTCAAATCAGCCAAAGGCTGATACAATGGCTGTGACGAGTGATTTTTGAGCTTGTAGCGTCATTTGAAGAGAAAGCAATTTTCAGCTGACTGAGAATTTATTGGGAATTCTAGGCCGCATGCTGCGCTATAATGTTTCGCTCGCGTGTTCTCGGCAACCTCGGCTACCGATCGGCAGCGTATTCTGACCCTGCTCAAAAAGTGTTGCAGGGCCCCTTTAAGGCTGGAGGATGCCGCAGCGTTGAGGTCAGACAACACTCTTGGGACCTCTGGAGGAGAGAAAGATATGACAACTTCCGGTAAGCTACTCTCGATATGTGTCCATCTAAAGGAGATGTCCACAGTCCATTTCGGCACAGCGCATTCAGTTACTTGAAAAAGCGGTGAGCTGTGATGTTCGCTCTCGACCAGCTCGATGCACCGAACCCGCCAGCACATTCCCAGTGTAAGAAGAAAGTAGACGCAATTTACAGAAACATGAATTTGTCAAATCTGAACATGCATATGAATGTGTCCCAGATGTTTCAGAGCGATGCAGGGAATGTGTACCGACCTTCACAGGTGCGATAGGCGGGGGCCCAATGAAACGTACCTAAATCGATGGCTTACGCGCGATCAGAATCTATGCATGACCTCTGAGATGTACACTGTGTCCATAATCCCCGTTCTGGTTGAAATAAACGGCTTACGGCGGCGCGCCGCAATTATTGCGCGGCGGCGGCGGCGGCGGCGTGCTCACTCTCAAACCTTCGGCGGCGGCGCGAGCGGCGTGAGCAAAAATAGGTGGTGGCGGCGGCCCGGCACGGCGGCGCACAGCTCTATACAGACATATGTTGAACAGTAACATATTTTAGGCAACCATTTGTTTACAGTTGCGTAACGATGCCCAAAGAAACTTGGGTATTACCAACACCAGAGCTGCCAGCTGGTGTGTACCGCTTGTGCTTGCGAGAATGCCAGCCGTGGCTGGTGCTACATACGCCAACTTCAGCGGATGGCGCTCAAGCATACCAGTGACGTTAGCCCAACGTGGCGCTTGTATCATAGGACTGCATATGTAAAGTTTATAAAATTAGATAGCCAGTTTCACCAACAAGACGCCTTCATATGATCTTTTTCCAATGCACTTTTTGTTCGTCGACCTGGCGTGTGTCTATGGTAGAATACTACTTGACTGCCAAGCAGAATGCTTGGATTCGATTTCTTTGACACCCTTATCTTTGTTCTTTGCATTCGACTTGTCAACGCTCCCGACGTAAGTTTTTCTTAACGCTCTCGCATTTAAATTACCAATCTCTATACTCGTCGTTCCTGGGTAGACATAAACTGTCAATCACCTGTGGCGCATACCCGCATGCCCCGGCGAGTGGCATACGGGTATGTGCCGCACTTGTCTGGAGGAACGTGTTTGACGACGTCAGCGAGAGGAATTTCATGTTGGTCATGTCATGATTAGCCAGACATATTCGTCACGCCCTCTTACCCTCACATACTAATTTTTAGTCTACCCAAGTTGAAGAGGCGATCGCGAGAGCACCCAGACGTAGGCGGCAAGATAGATAGATAGATAGATAGATAGATAGATAGATAGATAGATAGATAGATAGATAGATAGATAGATAGATAGATAGATAGATAGATAGATAGATAGATAGATAGATAGATAGATAGATAGATAGATATACAACTCTATTGAAACAGCCTGCAAGTTGGTGGGACGGACAAAAGGTGCCGCCCAGGGTGACAGCCAGGAGTTCTTGACTCCTAGCGGCGTCCTCGGCCCGCTGGACAGCGCAAAGTTGGTCGTAAAAGGCAGAGCTGTGCAACACAGTCTCCCAGTGCACGCGGATGGGATCTCTAGAGGCTGCGTCTGCGTCCGCAGTATTGATCGTTAACGTGAATATTGTTTTGCAGGTGTGTGAAAGGACGAACGCTGAGAGCTCCGAGATATTAGTAACACAAATCAAGAGTCATTCCACTAAGACGTCTCCCTCGATCAATTTCGCCGTCTGCGAAAGTTAAACACGCCTATTTAGTCATCATTATATAATATTAGAATACACAACACAATGGAGCCAGAACACTTTCATTTGAATTTTAGTTCTGCACTGTTTCTGACAAGTTGCGGTCCATTGTTGCAATCGCAGCACATCCTTAGAAAAGGGAAGCTCTTTACCAAAAGCTGTTTCAAGAGCGAACTGAGAAGTCGTTGTCGGGAACGCTATTGATGCGTAGGAGAGCGTCGCATTTGAGCGCGCGGCGTCTGGCATGCCTAGTTTTCCAGCCGATCTCCCACTTGACGGATTCGAGAAGCCCTCTACGGACGGCTGGTTTTTCATTAAGGGGTTTCAAATGGGCACCGGGTGCAATGACCTCCTATGAACGGCAACTTGCACGTCCAGATAAAAGAGGCCGATGGCTGCGATGCAGGGGTGCGAGCTCCAATCGCACACTTGAAAGGATGCGATTGGAGCTCGCAGAACTTCTCGACCGAACCGCGAATGAATCTCGCTAAGAGAGAGATATAGAAAAGTAATACAGGAAAGGCGGAGAGGTTAACTAGACTACTTGTTGTTTGCCACTTGAACACACAGGGAGGTGAATAAGGGGGTAAAGTTTTGGGTAATGTCATTGATGTCGCAGTTAGCAGGCTTTGCTGGAATGTGTCATTGTAAGCCGCCCTACCTTTTTTATCAGCGAAGGGCTAAGCCCCAGTGATGAGGCTGCTAAGGAGAGCACTGTGCAATCAGAAGACATGATTATTTTCCAAGAAGGGTTCATCCTGCCGATAGTTGGCTGTCCCAATGATACTTTACAGACGAAGGCACAGAAACTGCCATCAGCTGGATCGATTTCCCTGGTTACTGTAGTTAAATTTCAATCCGTTTTTTCGCATTCTATTTCTGTGCACACGTAACAGGGCGCTCCTCAATAGCTGAATGCATTTTGTTCCTTGTGGTATAATAAATGCAATCATTCAGTGGTCAACAAATGTTTAGGCTTATATTTCATGCGTTATCCCGCATCACAACATCTTTCCCGGTTCGAGACGGACACTTGAAAAATCTTGCTTAAAGTGCGAATGCCAAATGAAGCGAGTGAACTCAAGTCTCTGCAGTTTTGGAGAGGAACTACAATCTTATAGCTCATTCGCAAAACCTGTCTACATCTAAGTAGCATTCATGTAAATGGAAACATTTAGCCTCGCCTTAGCATTCTTGTCCTATCTTTGGAGACAAGAAATATTTCATAATTTCCCTTACCAGCGGCTCATTTTGAACGCTAAGTAAACCCCGCTTTACTACGTTCCACAATCGAAGTAGAAAGTGCGATTCGAAATAATGCTAGTAGATACAAGACACGCCTAAATAACTCCTAGCTCCACATCTATAGAAGGTAAAAAAAATTTAGGCAGATTCGCACTAGTGGCGCTAAGCCTGAAAGAAGTGCGAGGCTGGGGAGCCTTTATTTATTTCTCTTCGGTATTCTCTATCTTTCCTCCTCTCTTTCTGCCTTGTTCTCCAGTTTTCTTGAGTATTTTTCTCTTCATTTGTATTTTTCTTCCTATTTCTGTCTTTCTTTTTTTCTCTTTATGTCGCGCTTGCTTCCTCTTTTCTATTTTTATACGTGGTTTTGCCTGCGTTACGCCAAGCGACGACAGCATAATACAGCATACGACAGCGTAGGAGAGCCCGGACCCCTAATGTGCTCCGCACTTAATATCATTCACAAGGCGCTCGAAGAACAAGAGGAAGAAGAATTATCTTTGGTGCGAGCGCGCGCTCAATATGTGCCGCTCAGAGTTCCCAGTTTCATTTATAATAAGCGGAATTTGGGTTCTTTAATCGCCGAGACGCTTGTAGAATTTTCCGGTCGCTTGCCGGGTCTTTTTTGCGGCTCCTTCGCATTGTCCCAGCAATTATAATTATTTTAGTGATCATCACGTTCACCGTTGGCGCGTTTGTCGTTCACTAAAATATTTTTGTGCAGTAAGATATCTATATTCTCTATATGTACGCAATATGGAATCAACTTCAAACTTCAAATTTCAAAAAAATGTATATATAATCGAGAGTTTGTCGATGTCTTCGAGTAGTTCAGTGTATAGGCGTGTGCAGGCGGCGGGTGAAGGTTCAGTGCAGCGCCCCCCCCCCCCCCGTCCTACTTAGTCAATGTATGGGGCAGATTTCGCGCCCCCCTTTAGGTGATTTTTAAACTCTCCTTTCTATTTGAGTGACATTTCTTTAATCATAAATTAAAAATATTTATCAAAAATTGAAAAAGCATTATGTTTCCGCTTTTTTTGGGCTTCTTGTGAGAGAATTCGCTTGTTTGCTCGCTAGCATCTGGCAACACTGGTTGTGCTACATGTGCTTGTGCCTGCGTTACGCCAAGGGACAACGACAGCATACGATCATGGCATGCGACAGCATCCGACAGCGTGGTCCCCAAGGTGCTTCGCACTACAAAAAATTTCCAAAGATGATCAAGTCCAAAACATTGATCTGCTCGTAGCACAAGGCAATGCGTGCTTAGAAAGATTCACCTTCGAACCAATATAAATAACTACAGGAGCTCGTGAGAGTGCCTATAGATTTTTTTTTCAGCTACAGCTGAGGCAAACTGACTCAACCCACACATTTCTACACTGAGATGTTGCCTACAAAGATGCATCTCCCCTGCATTCTTGAAGGTAGTAAAATAATTGAACTAACATATATTAAATGCAGCAGATGAAAATAAATTTTACTGTCATAAAATCAGTGAAAGAAAAAAACATAAAAAAGAAGTCACAGTTTCGCCGCAAGAGAGAAGCAATGAATGCAATAGCAAGAAATTGGAATGTCACACGAAGAACGACTAGCAGCTCGATACTCCTATCGCGCCGCTGAAGCACAAAGAACGACGCTCGACAAGAACGCGCATGTATAGATGGAACAAGCGTGAACTAACTGCCACAGTTGTTACGTCTTTGTGTTAGAGAAACGCGCTGCAAGTGTCGACAATGAAGAAACGACGCTCTTAGATATATATTTTTCTTTTAAACTGACGAGCATGGAGTGACCCCTCTGCTCTCCTGCCATGTGGTGGCGTCTCACCCACGTGCTGCCGGTGTGTTTTAAGGCGAAAGCCTTTAATGTCTCATGCTCACGTCCGTCCGGTGTCCGTCCGTCCGGTGTCCGTCCGGCGTCCGTCCATCCACACCCCCCACTGCGCATGCGCCAACCCATTAAAAAAAAATAAAAATAAAAACCTCCTCTCCACCTCTCTCTCCTCTAGGCAATCCTCCCCGCGGAGGCCACACCCTCACTGCGCCTGCGCGTCCCATCCCTCTCTCCCCTCCTACGCTCCCCCCCTCTCTCCTCTAGGCATCCCTGCCCGCGGCGTCCACACCCCCCACTGCGCATGCGCGTCTTCCCCTCCCCTACGCTCCCCCCTCTATCGCCTCGCGACGCCGACGCAGGCAGCGTCTGCTAGCGAGTTTCTTGGTTGAAAAAACCGACTGCTCGCGCTGCTCAACCGTTCACTGGCCACCCCGTATATATGGCAATGGATCCTGACCTGCAAGGTGGTGCCGGTGGGAGATTTCTCCTGTGCGTTGTCGAACGATCAAAAATTCGCAGCGTGCGCGTTAACTAAAAGCGGACTGCGGGTCTCTGTGTCCAATCCGAGTCTTCTGTCTCTCATTGCCCATTAACAGCGATTGGGATGTTCCAGTAGGAAACACCGGTCGATCACTGCGTGCTTTGCGCCCCGCCAGGTTTCTCTCCTGTGCAACGCTGCGATGAGCGCCAGCGTCAACGCCGCCGCCGGTGTAAGCGTTAGCGCACGCTGCTTCGCATCTACACATGGTTCCCTTAAGCGGGAGATGGTGTAATCTTTAAGGCGAAAGCCTTTACTGTCTCATGCTCACGTCCGTCCGGTGTCCGTCCGACCTCCGTCCGGCGTCCGTCCGTCCGTCCGTCCGTCCGTCCGTCTGTCCGTCCGCCTGTCTGTCTGTCTGTCTGTCTGTCTGTCTGTCTGTCTGTCTGTCTGTTCATCCGTCCGTCCATCCATCCGTCTGTCCGTCCGTCCGTCCATCCGAGCTCTGGCACGGAACCAGGTGGCCGCCGTGATGCGCAGACGGACGCCGGTCGCGCCGGACTCTATAGCTCTCGCGCTTTGCTTGCGTAGCGTCGCTGTGCCCAGAGTTTGCAATCATTCTGACCGACGCCGTCTCAATGGACACAGGCGTTCACGGAATACACTTTCCAATTTACAAAGGGTCCGTCAATTCAAGAGCTGGAACGCGGTTGGCGTTTGCACGATGCGCAAAGCGCGAGAAAATACTAACGCATGCGAACGGAGGAAGATGAGTCTCGCGTCTCGCTGCGATTTGCCAAACGGTTAAAGAAGAAAACACGCACCCATTCGGTTTGTGTCTTATCCCACTGAGAGTGTAAACGAAAAGACATGGCATAATCAGTGGAATGGCCACACCCTTTCGCCGAACACACTTTGGAATCTACAAAGTGTCCTTCAATTTTTTTTTTGTTTCTTTGTTCTTTTGTTTTGTTTTCGTTCCACATCCCCGAGTGGGTACAGAAAGGGGCTACGTATTCGTGCGCGTCTCAAGGGCAGTTTGCAAAATGAAAGAAAATGTGGAGCGTTGCGTGATACAAAACACACTCAAGCTCGTCCGAGATCTGCGTACCGCGAGCTCTAAATGGTGTATATAAATAGCTCACCGTTAGCACGCTGGAACATAGATGACACGTAGTTGAGCTGTTTAACGCAGCGCGCTGCGGGGCAAGGGTTCACTGGTTCGAATCCCCTGGGCGGGTGCTTCTGAATTATTATATGCTCATTTATTTTTCTTTGTGTCTTTTATATACATATATACATACGAATACATATCCGGGACATGACGGAGACGGCGACGGCTAAAATACACCGATAGTGTCCACATAATTGCTATCGCAATAATAGCTTTGCCCTACACTGCGGCTCATTATACCGTAGATTTTCCGGTAGCAGAGAAACGCAATACCTATTTTACGTAAATGTTACTAACTTTATTTATTTGACGTTTAGTAGTTTATATTGTTTTTTGTGGCAATGGATGCTTCACGCCAGTTTAAAGAAGGATACACCACCTAAGCGTACTGCTGTGTAATTGTTTTTCGTTCAGGCATGTAAATACGAAGGAACACAAAGAATTAATTACGCTCAGCACAAAATATATCCACAAAAATTACGTTTTATACAAATCTATAAAAGTCATCGACTATGTGCCTGAAGTGCAGATCTCGATAGTCACTGGTCGATTTTAATGGAAAATCCGCACATGATGCTGTCAGAAAGCAGTAGTAATTTACAAGGAACGAAATGAAATTTGTTTACGACCGGAAAACGCTAACTTCACGTCCAAGCGTCTCCGCGATGCACCAGCCTATTTATTTCTCACATAAGCTTTCAGGGATATCAAGCCATGCTGGAGCATCATGCAAAACTGTTCGAGAGTTATTCACCATTCAGTCAAAAAAATTGAGCGAGCTCTCAATGCGGCCTTTCAAAGGCGTTAAATTCCATCGACCGCTTTCGTATGAGCTAGAAACTTGCTGTCTCAATCGGGGCTTCTTGAATATAGCTGGCCATTTGAAGCTGTATAATGAAAAGCCAGCCATCTGTAGCGGGCTTCGCGAATCACTCAGGTCTCAGCTAGAAGAAAGCACGCGTGACGCCTCGTGGCCCACATGCAACGCTCCTCTTTGTATCTAATAGCATGCGCAGTTCCAACTTCCCAGTTTGCGCTTGAAGATATTTTGTAAAGGCGCTTCTATTTTGCAAGGCATGCTATGCTATAATGATGAATTGCAATAAATTTGAAACTACGAAGAAATAAAAATTCAAGAAAATGTCTTGAGGCTGCAGTGTGGGTGACTGTTGTCGATAACGCCAATATGGTGATAAGCATTGTTAGCATTATAGCATAGCTGTCAAAACACATAGTAAGGGTTTATGAGGGATACCTTTACGGGAGCCGTTTCAAATAATTTCCGATAGCATTACACAAGTGTACAAGAGAATTTTGGTGTTTCGTGCTGCATTCAAATATTTATTTATTTATTTATTTATTTATTTATTTATTTATTTATTTATTTATTTATTTATTTATACATACTACAGCGCTAGGTGCGCTATGGCAGGAGTGGGGGTACAAAGATACGCGGAACAAACAGAAATGAAATTTATGTAAAGAGGTAAAATAATACAGATATGTGTTTATACAAGGTAAAAGTGCACAAACATGTGATGAGCATGAATGAAAAACAGAACAAAGAAACAATGCAACTCAAAAGCTAACACCAAAGACAAGTAGACGAGGGTATGTTACAAACGCATGTCATGAGTGTTGGCTACCAAATTGGGCGATGGGCGTGAACGAGTAGAACCAGGTAACGAATTCCAGTCTTCAATAGAATGAGGGAAGAACCTGAACTTGAACATGTTAGTTCGAGCATAGTAAGGCGTTAAGTTTAAGTTATGAAAGCTTCTTGTCGTTGACTGAGGTGCAAAGTTTATGTAGTCCTTGACGTTTGATAGTTTAACTGAAGACGTCAAAATGCTATGCAAGAATTTCAATGACTCTATTCGGCGACGCGAGGAGAGCGAAGTTAAGTTCAGTGAAGAAAGAGTAGAAGAGGGTGAGAAGTCACGGTCATAACGATGACATATGAATCTTACCGCTTTTTTCTATTAATCTCGCACTGCTTATACGGGTTCCAAACGACAGATGCGTAGTCTAATATTGGACGAATGAGCGTTTGAAATAAAAAAAGCTTAGTTTCCTTCGGAGTGGAGAAAGGTAAGAAGCCCCCGAGGCACTGCGCCTGCCAAAAGGAAATTAAAACACACAAAAAAAGACGTTTCGGCTCCCACACGGGAACCGAAGCCGGGAGCTTTGTTCACAAAGATTTCATTTGTGAACAAGACTCTCTTGTGGGAGCCGAAACGTCTTTTTCTGTGTTTTAATTTCCTTTTTTGGCAGGCGCAGTGACTCGGGGCTTTTTAGCCTTCTCCATGTATCATCCCGACCAGACGGGCTTCCGTCAAACTTTAAAATTTCATGGCCTATGGGTATTGCTAGCCTTTGCGAAATCTAGGAACAGAAATATAAACTTGAACATTGGATATAAATCTGCGTGGTTGGGAAAAGGTTATAGTTTAAAGTAGAGGACATGAGACTAGATGTCTTATGTAAAAATTAGCTTTTAGTTTAATGATAAAGCACCAATGATTCGAGACCAGCGCAGTTTCTTTGATAGACCGGCTGTTTAACGAAATGCAACAAAAAGTTGTATGCGCCATTTCAATTGAAGGGTTCGACGTCTGTTAGAGTTAATGGACTTACAAGAAAGCCAATGTCATCACACCAGACACGTACGAGACTTCTTTCTGCACAAGGTTAGAACCCACGTTTTCTCGCAAGTAGTAGACTCTCCTAATGACTGTAGTCTGCATTTCCGGTACATATTGTCCAAGTATCGACAAAGCTGCTTCGAAGACTCTCGCCGAGGTTAACTCGTATTTTTGGCATCAATTCATAAATAGGTGCATGCGCATGCACTGTGGCAATGGTCCAACAATGTGAGTGAAGTGCGGTAGGTGGAATCGTAGATTAATATTTTGGGCTTCTTTTTCGGGGGTGGCATGAGATTCATTCCCAATTTTGTCTTCTCGGTATAGGGATAAATTTCAGGCTCACAAAAGAAAGGTGAACATACAAACATAAAATACTGCGGCATTGTGAAAGCTGCTGCTGTCGTGCTCCTGTTTATAAGTAAAGTTTTACGCTTCTTTTTTAAAGGCATGACCCAATCAATGAGAACGATAAGTCAACTCGAATGGCTACTGCCGCTTAACCACATGACAGTGCAAAGAGCCCCAAATTGTTCCCTTTATAAATCCCGCTGCAGTAAAGCAGCGCGGTACCAAAATCCGTTGTGACCTGATTAAATGGAGAAGCACGCGATCTGTCATGAGTGATTCGAAAAGGGTAATACATTCAAAAAATAAATGTTTCTGTAGTAGAAAGAGAATGTGCGTCACCATAGCGTGGTCATAACTCAAATCATGGCGTGGTCATTGCAATCACGTTCTCGCTCCTTAGTTTCAAAGAAAACATGGATTACGCTTGAGAGTAGAACGCGATAGCGTAAACGGATTCCGTTCTCGTCGCCTTCTTATTCGCTAGCCTATCTTCGTTTATCGGGGGCACCTCAACCGCACCGCAAGGAATGCAATGTCTATGTGCGTAACTTTGACCGTTTGAAACAATCTAAGAATGCTAAAGGCATTGCTGTGGAAACACAGCGCAAAAAAAAAATGACGCTGACCCAGAAACAGAGTACACTGGCAGGGCTGGGCAAAGATACTTTGAAATTGTATCGCGATACGATACATGACACTCAGGTGAAAAGTAGTGGAGATACATATACAGCATACCTCCAGAACGAATGTATCCAATACGATACTTCCCAATTCTATATTAGGATACTTCGATATATTTGGAAATTCACTATTTTAGATCCATATAATGAAGCAGGAAATGCGTATGTACAGAAGGTGTTTACTGGAAAATGTCTTAACTGCGACGAACTTCGTCGCAGTTAACGGGTGATATGCCCGGGGGGGGGGGGGGGGGGGACATATGCACGGGGGATATCCACGTTCCCCCCTTTCGTGCTCAACGTATATCAGTTTCATTCCGAAACAAGGTATTGAGATTTGTTTACTTGACAGCTATCAGTGATTTTTACTTGACACTTTTGTAATTGATTGGTGTCGCTAATCTGTACTTGGCGACCAGCTAGTGGGTTGCCGTCTACTTGCAAGGAGTTCAATAAGAAGCCTCCACATTATGACACGTATACTGGGGCAGAGTTTACCTTGTGTACAATCGTACTATCGTTTTCGTAATGCCGCATCACCCTACAGGTGTGGAGCAGCAACAACTCTGGTAGTAATATTTCTTTTTGAAGCATCATGTGATGACGATAACTATAGAGTCAGCACTCAAGCACTCACAAATCGCTAAGGACATAAGACTTCAGTGATTTTTTATATTCTACTTATCTACTTGCGTGAAGCTTTTTTTTATTAACATATTCACCAACGTACCATCTTTTACAATTTCCTCGCTGAGAGAACTTCTACCGACCAGAAAGTTCTCATATAAGTATAAAGGGTGTTTCAAGTAAGCAAAACCAAATCTTAAAATAAGACAAGTGTTTAACCACAACTGAATTAAATAAATGGCACATGGTTTGCCGTCATATGGCGCTTTTTTGATATTTTATATGGCGCTTATTCGTTAATTAACGAGAGTAATTATGCAACATTTTTATTATTCATTTATAGCCAAGTGTGCTTCGTCCCATCTTAGAGCGCATTTAAAGACGACCGAACCAATAGTTTTTAGGCGGCGCACGCGAATATTTTCTGGCTTGTAAAGAAAGCGCTCGAAATACGCACCACTACCACGTGACCACGCTCATGCGATACCGTACTTCGAGCGAACGTGCTTCGAGGCGAAACAATGACGCGCGGACCGTCATTCTATCGCTTTTCAGGGACGATGGCGTTTCTTCGCCCTGTGTGCCGGACATAAATGTTGACACGCTGTGCATGGAGCCGATGCCTTCGGCCGTGGCCGCTCATTTCGCCGCGGTCCTCATGCCGGCTGTTTCACTCGAAGCTGGTCTGAGAGCGCTGCAGCACAATCTCGCGCGAGCGCAGTAGCAAGCCCATATTTATCCGCCTTCCTTTAAACGCCGAAAAATCACGACGTAGCATTAACCTCTCTGTGAAGATCAGTCTTTTACATCGAAAGCTGTTACTCCGTTCCACAAGCTGTTGGCAGTGCAGCCAAAGGTAGAGCTCTCTCGTCCAATCAGGGGCTGCGTAAGCACAGTAAATAGTCCCTCAACTATTTTGGCAATCCAGCACTATTTTGCACACTACAAACGCATAACGTGACAGTTTGGTACGGATTGATGTTTTAAAGCGTCCAAAGTGTTTTAATAATTCGTGAAATGAATAGAAAAAAGCCCGCATGGACGCGGCTGAGCGGAGGCTTGTTGTGAGGTGGTGATGCGCCGCATTTCGGCAACATGGCGTCGCCCGAGTTGGTCGTGTGTGTGCAACGCGTCCCGCAAACTGTCGCCGGTGAGCCATCCATCGAGTGTGCGCGATTTTCCCAAGCTGGCGAAGCAGATAACTTCAAACGCTAGCGCTTCGCGTCGACTGCGGGGAAAGTGCAAGCTTGGATTCACTCACCAAGAGGACGGAAAAACCTATCCAGGTGAGCGAGCGAACGCTCTGTCGGTGGAAAGCGCTGGCGGGGGGAACGCGGGCAGTCCTACCACCGAACAAGCGTTTTATTGGAAAGGCCGTGATCGGGTGAAGAAGCTGTACGATTTTTGACCTGAGCGTCTTTCGATTGGTGGTGTACGTCTTTTTTGAGGGAGGTGAAATTCCAGCCATCGCCAAGGTGGTGCAGCGTTTCGAAGAGGACGAGACGCTACGGCCGTGTCCACAACGACGATGCAGAGGATGCTGAAGCAGCGTGGCTTCAAGTACAAGGAACGCTCTCGGAACGCATTTATCAAAGAAGCGAGGCGCATTGTGCAAAGTCGCAGCCGGTTTCTGCGGAGCTGCAACGCCAAATACAAGTTGTGGAGGACGATGAGATGTGAGCCCGCCTAACGGCCTCATGGCAATCATTGCGTGTTGCTTACAGGACGGGGATCATTCAGTACTGTTGAAGTGAGAGTAACAAACATAAAAAACAAAAAAAAAAACATTTTTTTTATGTCGGAAAATAAAGCATCGGATTGATTGATTCTATGAATCGCTCGTTAATTGACTCAATGATTCACTTAAATTGATTGATTGAATGATTAAAGTAATTATTGTTTTTTTATACCCGTGGCGTAATCAATTAAAAAAATCTCTGATGTGACGAAAATTCATAGGAACAAGTGACACTAAATATTAATAGACAAAGCCAGTTCCTTTGGAACGGAAGTCGGCCCGTCAGAAAATAAACCGATCAGATGAAGATGGTGCCAAGCGCCGCCTGCTACAAAATTAAAAAGGTAATTAGTATAGTACACATTTTTCCACCCAGGCGGGGGTCACTTGTCAGATTCACGGAAGCGACATTCGCGTAGGAACACAATTATGTAGTGCGCTCTGTCGTGATTGGCTGAGGGCACACGTACCTTCCACTGTACTGCAACAGCTTGTGAAACGGAGTATCGAAGCTGGTCTGAGA
>JALIZH010007431.1:0-14049 GCA_030522465.1 Rhipicephalus appendiculatus
ACCGTGCATCGTATGTTCTACACTCCGATAAAAGCGCGTGAGAGGGTATGACTAATGCGGCTGAATCAAAGATGAAACGAGCCGGCCGGGAGGTACATACGATAACATTACCCCAAGAATGAGGCCTGCCATCGATTGATGCTGAAGAGAGGAAACGTCCCACCCGTCTAGGAGAACCATGCAGCGTGTCGGGGAATAAAGAGTGGGGGAGGGGGGGCTGTGTTGCTCGAGGAGCTACAGTGAACTTTGATTATAAGGGCACGATCATGATCACTGGCGCGCGTGCTATCTCGACAGGCATCAGCAAACGGCTAATGTACTCTTCCACGCGATGTGCTTTCAAAACGAAGACGCTGCACGAAAACCGCATCTCCTCATGGAGCGGCCGTATTCTCTTACACCAGAGCTTTGCAGAGTTACACGAGGTCGAGTCCAAAAGACTTAGCTGATAATCTTTTTCTGTATAGCAGTACAATTTGTTGTCATCGCATTGATTTCTTCGCCTTTGCGGGGAACCTTGATTTTTTTTTTATTCGCAATGTCTTGTTCTCAACTGCTTGATACAACGTAGTGCCACTGCATGAGCATCTAACTTGGACGTACCAAGCGTTTCTCGCACACGACAGATGAAAACGCTATCTCTAAAACATGAAACGGGTCACATTTTTCTTCGCTATCCAAACTTTAATAAAATACGTGGTTGTGTGCAAAAGCGAGGAGAATCAATGAACGACAGCGCTTTCAAGCATGTTAGAGGGCAGCAACGTATCGGTAAGTACGACACATAGCCAGGCTTGGTCACATTGAGTTTCGTGCTTTTTTCGGGGCTCTTATGTGTTGACGAGTGTTGCTGCATGGTCTTCCTTTAAATTACCTGTTTCGGGCAACGCAAAAACACAAGGTTAGTGTTCGAAACAAGTTCTAAAAAGGTTGCATAAACAACTCCCATTTCAAAGGGAAGCCCATGTGCCGCTCCTCTTACAAAGCCCTAGCTTCACGACAGAAAGTCAGCGTCACATGGTCAAATGACAACACGAATCGCCTTCAACACCACCATTTCAGCCATCAATTATGTAAATCATTCAAGAAACAAAGTGCTACAGATTCTATTAGTGTACCAGCAGAAAACAAAAATTATACTCGGCAGGCCTCTCACGTAAACATAAAACGGTCCCTGAAGGTATGCAGAACGACAAGTAAGTAATACTGCTTGCAGACACGAAAAAGATTGGTTTGAGAGGAACGTACTGATTTTTCGGTCGGCTTATTTATGAGAGGAGATTAAAATGCTTTTCCAGCTAGGCTATAACCAAATATCTCAGAAAAATCTCTGTCTAGATTTTTTAGGTCATCTCTGCAGTGAAGCAATGTCTGAATATAAAGCCTCTTTGTTCGTTACTTTGTCTGTATCAGTCAGACAAACATGGCGTCCTTCCCACTATTTAAACTCGAGTGCCGGAGCCCTATCCCATTTTTGTGCAAAGAAGGGAGTTCCACCAAGGTAATTCATAGTAGGATAGCGAATATGTATGGCTGTAAATGTCCTTGATATGCTACAGTAACTCGGTGGTTCAATGAGTTTAAGCGGGACCGAGTACACTTGGAACTCGATCAAAGGTCAGGGCAGCTGACCACTTCAGTTTCATTTTCATTTTTCCTTTTTATTTTCTTAAAAACCCCGAGAGGGCATTACATAAGGGTGGGTAATATACAATCGATAGTGTTGTCCCAATGATCAATGTGAAGTTATATTTGAAATGCTATGCATGAAGCTTGATGGGCAGGTGATTGTGGTGACATCGTGGGAAAGGCCGTTCCAGTCTTTTGCTGCTCTGGGAAATAAAGAAGCCGAAAATGTTTTAGTACGGGCGCGTGGGCGAAAAACTTGTAGCGCATAGCCGGTGCGATGAGATATGTGAGCTGCAGGGATAATGTAAGGAGAGCGATTAAGTGGCGAGTGAAAAAAGCTTGTGGAAATAATGAGAGGGATACAATACGTCGGCAACAAAACACAGGTGATAAGTTACACTCGGCTTTGAGGGATGAAACAGTGTAAGAGTACGAAGCATGAATGAAGCTAGCTGCACTGTTCTGAATGGTTTCAAGAGAATTTGTGAGAGCCACTTCAGGTGGGTTCCAGATGGGAGATGCACTTTCTAACTTTGACCTGGCTAATGGTGTATAAGCAAGTAGTTTGACGTGATTCGGAGCGCTGCGTAAATGGCGTCTTAAAAAGCCCAAGGTCCTGTTAGATGATGATGCGATTTTAGTAATGACAGTGTTCCACGACAAATTGTGAGAAAGGGTGACTCCAAGATAGTTATAAGTGGATTACTGATTCGACAGGGACGTTAGCTATGCTATGAGAGAAGCGAAGTGGATTTAGACGATGAGTGAAGGAGATTAGATTGCATTTAGTAGGGTTCAAGGACATAAGCCAGTTATCGTCCCCATTGTAGGCTATGGTTGAGGTCTTGCAATATTATTTGGTCAGAAGGGTTAGTAACGGTTCGATAAATGACACAGTTGTCGGTAAACATGGAGGAAATTTGACGAATAATGTAAAGGTAGGTCGTTAATGTAAATTAGAAATGAAAGAGGACCAAAGGAAACGGATTTGAACCATTCAGCCTCAGCAAACAAGCGTACCTTGAATAATCGCCGAAATCATGGCGTTTGAAGCTTCCGGAAAATTCACCATTGTGGCATTGCTTTCACTATCATCCACGATGTTTTGGTTATGTCGAAGCTTTCTGCGCGATAGATGAGACGGGACCTGTCAGCTCAAGGCCAACACCGCCACGTGCATTCATCAAGGCAACTTTTGGGTGTGTTCAGATAAGAACGTCGGTGCATGTCCGCCGACTCCCCTTAATTTCGCCGAAAAAAAATATATTTTGTTTTCCGAGTCCCCAGGACCACAAAACCACTTTTGGTTTCGCGAGAAAAAATTTCACCTTCTTTAAAAAAATTCACAAGTCTCCACTGAGCCGCCACCACCTCTTTCGAATTTCGCGAAAATGGGATTTCGATGAGGCGCTACAAAAACACTATTGTAGCTGTAGGTCCGAAAAATTTTCTCCACATACTACGGATAGTTTGTGTTGAGCAAAAATTATTATCTTGCAGTTTTGATGTTGTTCTGTTAAGAAAAAAAATCGCGAAATCGACTTAAAGTTCAATAATGCTCACATTTAAGATTTTATTCCTCCGCAAGTATAAACGCCAGACTTTCTAAAGATTTTAAAAACATTGCCATATGTTTGGTGAACAAGTGTGCTGAACGAAATACCTGAGAGTGGCTTCAAACGTTAACCAGAAATGTTCAACTGAGGACATGCTCTCAAAATGCAATATTTTGAAAATCATTAAAAAAAAAAACCATCTTCGATTTTCTTTAAACTCTCCAGAATTAAAGTCAAGGACGTGTTCTAACTTAATCTGTAGAAACATGTTGCATTATTTTTGTGAGGTCGGAACTACGAAGCACGAAAAGTGGCCAAATTGACGTTTAGTGAGTAACCACAACATTGAGCGAGCATGGAGCAACAGTTGCCATTATCGTTATTTTTAGGTCGAGAATGTCTTCTGTGGATTGACGGATTGTCAGGAATAAAACAGGAACAGTTGGTTTTGAAGAGGAAATTATTACAACATTTTTTTTTACGCAAACCCCAAAAACTTCTACACGGGTCCACTGAGCATGCCGCGATAATGAGTCGCACTCTTCGCAGGAATCGCTTTCAAAATTTTTCGCGCCTGTGAGCCTGCGTACGCCTCATAAAGGAGGTGGCTGGAGAGGACCCACCGCTGGATATTTATCGCTTCCCATGGCACGTCGGTTAATGTGACAACGCAGACGGTGCGTGTCGGCACAAGCGACGCTTCTGCAGCCCGACCGGGCTCACCCGCTCCCTAAAAAAATACATGGTTGATCCCTCCGTCATAGGAATCGGTATAACACGAAAGTGAAACTTGTCCTTACAGATGTAGTTGAATGTTTACTGTACATTGATATAAGAGAGGTTGCATGATGTCCGCTGGTGTTTGGCACTTATAGCGCCGTTTAACGTGGATGCATCCACGTTGACGCCTAGTGGTACGTCTGTATCCCGACGACTAACGTCCATGATCAATGATTAAACGAAACCTTGTGGTCATAGATGCTTGGGGTAGCTGTACGGTGAGAGCGGAATTATAGAAAGCGGCGTGACAGCCAGAAGAGCGTCACTGACTGGACGCCGAACTTTGGCTAAGGTCGCCTTCTCGCGGCATGTTAGAGTTATTGAACAACGCTGCCCGACCAGAGGGAAACGCAACGCGCGTCTTGTCTTCCCCGTTGGCCGGCTGCGATTTTTCGCGGGGCGAGCGCAAGTTGGGAACGCGTAGTTACGGCCACGCTAACCACGCGATGCAGTCGAGCGTCGCAGCGCTATTTTTTGCATGGATGGGTGCTATTAGCGAGGCTGACGCTGGGGGGTAAGGTCGCCACCTGACAGTGTGTTAATGCGCTGACAAAATTGCACTTTTCCCATTTGAAACGCGCCGAATCGGACGGACGCGTAGAAACGATGCTTTTAATGTACTAATTGGGGATTTCACGGTCACGATCCATTACTTTACTTCAGCAAAGAGCCCTGTGAGAGGACAGTGGTAGATATAAAAGGCTTGCTTTTAAAGACTACAGCGTATGTGACCGTGGCGCAGTGGATAGCGTGCCCGGCATCTGTTGTCGCTGACCAAGAGGTCATAGGTTCGACTCCCGTTGACGGAACTTTTTTTTGTCTTCTGATCATCCGTATTTTTTTCGACGTCATTTCCGTGATGGAAATAAGTCACTCAAATCTTGGTGGACCCCGGCATAAAACACTTTCGTGTTAAAAAAAAAAGAAAGAACATCAACAAGAAACAGCTCAACTCGCTTAAGAAAGGTCGAAGTAATAAAACGTCGGCTTTCACTTCCGTTCGTCGTCGACAACCCGGCAGTCCTCTGCTGGTGAACGAACGTGAGTACGCGTGCGCGTATTACACTTCCCTGATATTGATGGCCACGTTGTGGAGCTCAGTGCGAGCGTTTTGCGCTGACTACCCAAAGAGGCATATGAAGAAGATTTCCTACAAGCGGAACTTTCGATGTGTGAAAGACTTGAATGTCGCTTTACTAAGGAAGCGCATGCCAGAAAAAGCCTCAACCGTCAGAGAAACCGACATTTTGTGCCAGAGCTGTTTCAACCGCTTGAAAGAGATCGCCGTAGAGTCTCCAGATGCATCTCAGTCTGACGCAAATTTTGTTCCCGAACAAATTGCTGTCGAAGAGCTAAACGTACTCGTTAAGACAACCGATGTGACAACCCTGAAAATTCCGGCGAAAGTGAAAGCACAATGCCGAGTGTCTTACGCCAAGCGTAAGAAAGCGGTGATCGAGGGCGCTATCTCCAAGGGCAATTTCTGCGGTCCTTACAGTAGCGTATGGCACTACAGAGGAACCTGGCCCTTCAGCGGAAACCTGCAAAGCATGTCGCGAGTGGCTGTGCAACCTAAAGCACACATTCGATACCTGCGAATCATACTATGAACGCTGTCGCCTCCTGACATTGCTCCCTATGAACCTTTCTCATCAAGAGATTCAAGAAATGATTCCATCCGCAACTCAGCACCTCATTCGGAAATCCAGAAAATACAGACACCCTGGTGTGGTCAAATCTGAACCTCTAAAACAGATCGAAGCTGAAGCCAGAAAACATACAGGCAGCAATGAAATATTATACTGACGATGAGCTCAACTCCGCCCAACAAAGCCCAAACAAGAAAGATTTCATTGCAATTAGTTCTAAAGGACAAAAAGAGTACGTTTCAAAACGGCTGATGACCAGGTCCATTCGGGAAACATCTCGTCTACAGCGGCTCACCCTGACACAGGGATCGAGCTCACGAAGTTCTCCTCCTTGAGGCCGAAATGGGTTGTGTGCACAAGGTTGCTTCACCAGGAGCAAGATACGCACAAGTGCTTCAGTGACGTTTGTGACTGTCTAACTTGTCTGACTATGACTTGTGACTATGACTTCCTGTGTATACAATTGGGGTAAATAAACAGTTCCTTCCGAGAGCTCGACTTGACTACATTTCTAGAAATCTTGCGGTTAGTCCTTACGCCAGGACATAAAACTGCGACGGGTGCACGCACACAAATGACCAAATTTGCACTGTAAGGCAACTCTTTGGTTTTAGCTGTCAAGCTGTTGTCCCTCGAGCACAACAGATGACATTCAGGACCTGAAAATAACGATAATGGCAACTATTGCTCCATGCTCGCTCAATGTTGTGGTTACTCACTATACGTCAATTTGGCCACTTTTCGTACTTCGTAGTTCCGACCTCACAAAAATAATGCAACATGTTTTTACAGATTAAGTTAGAACACGTGATTGGCTTTAATTCTGGAGAGTTTTAAAAAAATCGAAGATGATGTTTTTTTTTAAAATGATCTTCAAAATATTGGATTTTGAGAGACATGTCCTCAGTTGAACATTTCTGGTTAACGTTTGAAGCAACTCTCAGGTATTTCGTTCAACACACTAGTTCACGAAACATATGACATTGTTTTTAAAAACCTTTGGGAGGTCTGGCGTTTATACTTGCGGAGGAAAAAAATCTTGAATGTGAGCATTATTGAGCTTTGTGCCGATTTCGCGATTTTTTTTCTTAACAGATCAGCATCAAAACTTCAAAGTAATAATTTTTTGCTCAACGCAAACTATCCGTAGTATCTGGAGAAAATTTTTCGGGCCTACAGCTACAATAGTGTTTTTGTAGCGTCTCATCGAAATCCCATTTTCGCGAAATTCGAAAGAGGTGGTGGCGGCTCAGTGGAGACTTGTGAATTTTTTTTAAAGAAGGTGAAATTTTTTCTCGCGAAACCAAAAGTGGTTTTGTGGTCTTGGGGACTCGGAAAACAAAATACAGTTTTTCGGCGAAATTAAAGGGGGTCGGCGGACATGCACCGACGTTCTTATCTGAACACAGCCTTTTGCACTTTATTCAAGCGACCCAGAAGATGTTCTCTCCCGCCTTGTGCGCCTTGTGGCTGGGCATAAGGCCTGGTTGTATCGTAGCACCCAGAAACAAAGCAGCAGCTTATGCAGTACAGGCACCCAAGCTACCCTCTCCGGAGGAAAGTCAAGACCCAACGCTCAGGGAGGAAAGTGATGGCGAAAAATTTTTGGGGTCACAAATTTGATCTTGCGGTTTGGGTATCTTGAAAAATAGTAGGACAGTTTAAGATGAATACTATATCAACCTTCTTTGAAAACTGCGCGAAACCTCGTACACAAACGCCACGGATTATTGACAGGAGGTGTCCTCACCCTGCACGACAACGCCCTGGTTCACAGGTATCGTGTTGCCCAGGATGCCATTCAACAGTGTGGTTTTAAACAGCTGGACCACAGATCCTAAAGTATCAGCCTGACCCCTTGTGACCTTTATTTATTTCTGATTTGGAAGAAACAACTTAAGGGAACGAGGTTCGATGACTTCAACCTACTTCAAACTGCTGCACAGGAGTGGCCTGATAACCAGGAAGAAAGGTTATTTTTGCAATGTATTAAAAACCTTCCAGAAAAATAGGGTAAGGGCATAAGTCTGAGGGGAGATTATGTTTAAAAAATATTTCTCCAAGGTCTGGCAGTTTTCCCGGTATGCGAGTGGCAAAGCTGTTTGATCGCCCCTGAAAAAACTATAACAAAATCGTTCTGTACACATAAACAGGAGGGTGAACATAAAATATTGGCGGCTTCCTAGACCAAACGTACATTCCTAAAGGTTTAGTATGATAACTTTACCTTGAAGTTAGCGCAAATGTCCAGTAAATTTCGGTCTATATTTATTTCCACATCGCTCATAAAGTATTTATTATCATCAGATGACATCTCCACTTTGGTTCATAGGATATCGTTTAATTTAGCTCTTCTTCTTTTAGGTCGTCGGGTCTAAAACATGCTTCATGGGCTGTCGTCTAGACCCCAATGACCATTACAGTATCGAAAGATGTTCTGCATTGTGCTAAGGCTTTACAGAAACAGTAATGTGTGAATTTCTTGATACATTCTTCAGTGCGACATATGAAGGCGAAAGCCTTAATGTCTCATGTCCATCCGTCATGTTCCCTGCGTGCCCTGGCACGGTGCCAGGTGGCCGCCGGGGCGTGCCAACGGACGACGGTCGCGCCTCGCGTCAGGCTCTACAGCACTCGCGCTTTGCATGCCTAGCGTCGCTGTGCCCAGCGTGCCCAATCGTGCAAGAAGGGAGACCCGCGCATCGCGTTCCATTTTGAGCACCCCGTCTCAATGGGCACAGGGGTTCGCTCAACACACTTGGGAATTCACAAAGTGTCCTTGAATTTTATGGATGATTGAACTAATGTGAACTATTTAATTCAGGAATGATCATAATACTACACCACTGTAAGCTATGAGGACCGTAACTCGACAAGAAGCTTTTTACATATATCGTTCGAAATAAAATGCAGTATTTTCCTAGGGTATGACATCCCAGGTGAAATGAATCCATGTCTATAATACGCTGAGAAGAGTAAGCGTGATTCTATAAAAAAAATATTAGCTATTTTAAAATTAGTTCTTTTCCATCATTTACACCAATAAAATAAGCCTTTCCACAACCGTGAAGTGAGCGAAAAAAATACATTTACCCGTATACACTCCTATTCATATTCTTTTGGGAAACATGGAGCACCGCGGAACAGTTTGAGAGCTAAAAGTAGCGCAAGAAAGGAATTCTTGTTCTCCTCCGTATAAAATTGAAAGAACTTTGAAACCGATAAATGTAAGAAAAGAAAAGCGGGAGCCAATTACATGGTTTCATCATTACCTCCTGTAGAGATGTGTGTAGTAAGAATCTCGCAGTTTCAAGACATAACGAAAGAAACGAGAAGCACTCAGAAAGACAACCTGGAACAAGCGCAGGCTGTATTACTCAGTGCTCGCTTCGTACAAATTTCATAGCTAGGTGAGAATGTCCTGATGAAAGGTGTGCAAGTGCTGATTTCCCGTGGGTCTCCTGCAGACTTGGGCAAAGTGTAATTCTTCAAAAGAGGTTGTTGTTTTAGGACGCCCGCTTCACAACCGATGACAACGCGAACGAGGGAGATTCTTGAAGTACTTCAACATTTATAGTTCAGTAGCCCGTCTATATTTATTTCCACATCGCTATAACTCTTGAAAGGGGCCACTGTCCAAGGGCTTCTCAATTTCATACGACGTTCAGCTTTATAATGGAGAGCTAGAAGTCTCCAGTGACAAATGTGGCGTCAGAAGCTGATATTAAAGAAGTACAGCCGCCCAAATCTTTAAGTAGCGCGAGCGAGCGGCGACTTTTCTGTGCGGCAGCGCCGTACGACGAAGCCGAGTTGGCCGAGTTGCAAACAGGCCGAGCGTAAGCGATCGCCCACAAAACGCGCTCAGCTGGGCCCGTGGTCTGCTGAGCTCTTGCTTATTAAGGACTTGACCTCATATCAGCCCATTACAGCTGAAGCATGTTTCACTGACTATATCATGAGTGCATGCGTGTGGCGTATCTTTAAATGTTATTTCCTCGATTTCCCGCGGCAACGTTGATCTTCGGAAAATAAAATACGAGCAAAACTATTCGCCTGCTCACGCTGCTTGTTCGCCTGAAGTGCGCTTATACGGAGTGACGTTCTTAAGCAGAAGAAGCTTAGCAGATGACTGGACCAATTCAGCGTGCGCGCTGTGGGCATGCGCTTACTCTTCCCTTTATGCAACGTAGCTCCATCGTACGGCGCTGCCGCACAGAAAAGTCACCGCTCACGCACGCTACTAAAAGGTTTGAGTGGCTGTACACGCATTTACTTTTACGATGTTAAAATTATCCTGTGCTTAGTATAATAGTGCAAATTTTCACTATTCTTTGACGATATTATTGCAGGTTCCTAAGAAAAGCGTCGTGTATAGAAGCGCACTTGTCTTAGATAACTTGTAGTGATTAAGAAGCTACGCTGAACGTGGTGCCTGATAACATATGTACACATTTTTACAATTCCGCTTGCATAATAGTTAATGTTGCTGTACTAAATTTCAAGCCTGTTACTATAAGTACACATTATTTTAATTGGGCTACTTGATAGAGGGGTAACATTTATTTCTCCGGAAACATTCCGTCACATTTGCGAATACAAAACGCGTCAAGTTAAACGTAACAATGTACGTGTAAATTGACTTCCCCGACATATGAGGTACTGAAATAAAGCACAGAAACAGTTATACACTAAGCACTCCTAGAAACTGCACTACAACGTGAAAAAACTTCTGACAATATAATAACATTTTGGCTATAAGAAAGTTACATCTTCTTCATTATGACTCAGGCCCTTATAGAGACATTACATATTCCTCCACACTTGATATTTTCCTTTCTTATTTATTTAAGAATAGACTTCAAGACATAATTGTCTGTCCACGACTCTATGTGCGCATCGACAGTCCCACAAAGAGCCCGCACGTCTGCATGAAAATGCACTAACACTTCAGCAGTGTGTGCGCTTGAGAAACGTAGTATGAGCCGCAGTAAATATGCACTCAAGAAATATGCATGGTTACAGATAACGCGTGCGCCCCTTCTTCTAGTCACCGCGGCATTGAGTAGTAAGGCAGCGGAAAAGTTTGCAACATGGGGCACTAGCGCGCCATCTTGCAAGTAATCTGCGGTAATTACACAATGGTTCAGTCAGCAGATCACTTTGTGTGACTATCTCTACCGCCATCTCCTGATTTCCGCGTGCCTAATCACGCACTTGACGTTATCTAGGGAAAACCGTGAAGCAACTGCCTTCTTCTGTTTGCTCTTTTTTACGTCAGCAATGTGAAAGCCGGCCAGTGTTCGCGGCTTTCACTGCCGCCTTGCCAGCATTGTGCCCACGCGCGCAGGCACAGTGCTCGCACACTAATGTATACTGCAGCCCATAAGAGAGGCGAGACTACCAAACTTTTTTCCTAGTTGTTATCTGTATCACTATAGCTATCGGTGTTTTGCTTTTTGGGCAAAACTGTGACTTGTTCTGGCTGACCTCTCTGCTTTTCTGCCCTCTACCATTCGTCACCGTCTAACAGGCTTTACAAACCTTTCTGTATTTCACGTGTCTTCATGATTATTTACATTGCATACCTTTGCTATTTTAATAATAATAATATCTGGGGTTTAACGTCCCAAAACCACGATATGATTATGAGAGACGCCGTAGCGGAGGGCTCCGGAAATTTCGACCATCTGGTAATCTTTAACGTGCACTGACATCGCACAGTACACGGGCCTCTACCATTTCGCCTCCATCGAAATGCGACCGCCGCGGCCGGGATCGAACCCGCGACCTTCGGGTCAGCAGCCGAGCACCCTAACCGCTATACCACCGCGGCGGATCCTTTGCTATTTTAAGCCTTTTTCAAATATATTGCTTATGCCTAGGAGTTTGGCAAACTACAGGACATTTACGGCATATTTCGGCTATAAATATACCGGGTGTCCCAGCTATCTTTAGCCAAGGGTTAAAAAATACAATATTTGAGGCAGGCGAGTGAAATCAGTTGAATATTGCTTACAGCTATCTTGCGCACTCCAGACAATTTTTTCTTTTGTAATTAACGAATTAGTTAATTAGAATTAATTTACTAAATTGATAAATATTGACTTTATGCGAGAAATGAGAGTTCCAAAGTTCGAGGGCGTCTTCAGAAACCCCCATGGCATCATTTGCGATAAAGAAAGTTTTACGTGTACCATTTTTTTTCCGTGCTTGAAAGAAAGCCAACGAAATACAAAAAATACCACGTGACTAGCGCATTCGCGCGCCGCGACCGTGCTGCTCTCAGCCGTGGTTTGAGCGAACAAAATCAGCTGCAACCACGACCTGCCGGCTGCGTTGCAGTGGTAGGCCGATAAGTTGATGGTGGTTTCTTGGCCCGTTGCCAGCCAGTTGGCGCGCGTGACTGTGCAAGTTGTGCCGAGCGCGGGCGAAGAAACCACCGTAAACTTATCGGCCTACTGCTGCAACGCATAGGGCGGTTCGTGGTCGCAGCTGATTTTGTTCGGTCAAACCACGGCTGAGAGCAGCACGGTCGCGGCGCGCGAATGCGCTAGTCACGTGGTATTTTTTGTATTTCGCGGGCTTTCTTTGCAGCACGGAAAAAATGGTACGCGTAAAGCTTTCTTTATCGCAAATGATGCAAGGGGGGGTTTCTGAAGACGCCCTCGAACTTTGCAACTGCCGTTTCTTGCGTAAAGTCAATATTTATCAAGATAGTAAATTAATTCTAATTAACAAATTCGTTAATTACAAAAGAAAAAAATTGCCTGTAGTGCGCAAGATAGCTGTAAGCAATATTCAACTGATTTCACTCGCCTGCCTCAAATATTGTATTTTTCAACCCTTGGCTAAAGATAGCTGGGACACCCTGTATAGCCGAAATAAGTAAAATAAAATGCTTCTTCAGTAAATGGAAGGTTTTGGGTCACGAAGAAAAAGCGTTGAAAAGAAGTAACCAGGAGACAACAAATACATTGGAAGCATAGTAGAGCAGATCACGGAATTTTCGAAGAAATAACAGTTTAATCCCGAACGGAGCAATTATAGTGTAAACCGCAACCTTTACTGACTTTCTGACGCCCCTATTCTACGGCGACAGCGAATAATCTGAGAGAAACAATATAGAAAATTAGAAAGCATTGACAGCAACTTCAACAGCTATCTCCTGTCGACGAAGTGGTCATAACGAAGAAGGATGTACGCTTCAGTAGAAAACAACTGAGTTGGCATGACTCTTCCATAGATGCTGCAACAACTCTTACTAAGACGGCTTGGTGGACAATTGCCCTTAATGAATCGCAGTCACGTTTCCGTTTCTTACCATTCACTGCTTTTTTTACCTCACATACTCCCGTCCCACTGCCGTTGTTTCAAGCACACAGAAGAAAACAAAGCGAAGTCGGAGAGCCAACACTCTGTAATCACCGATATCAGCATCTCTTCACCGATGGTTCAGCATGGGCTACCGTTAAGGAAAGAAGGGAGCGTAGACGGGGAACCAATTCCCAACGGAAGAAAGCCTCGTTGCTACCTCGTTGTCCGTAGGGCCTCGTAACGGGATGATTGCATCGCGCCTTGCTAGAGCCCAGAGACAATAGAAAGAGTGAAACAGAGGCTTTGGCTAAGGACGCCCTTGCCACTGGAGCGTTAAGTGGCTTTGTTTCGGGCTTACGTGGTACCGAAAATCGACGCTCTCGAGGTGGCCGAAGACGATATCTGAAATACGTCTTCGGGAATGAGCAGTGACGTGGCAACTAAGTTGGCAGCATTCATTTATCTGGAAATGTTATTCATCAGACACAAACTGCAGTTGAGAATAGTAGATGTCGAAACAGTCCCCGTCCTTTCCAAACCCTGCCCATCACTACACGCTGCGCAAGTGAACGCTTGTTGATGGCAGGTGAAGCAGAAGCGATATCACGCTGCTTAATATCCGTGTCTTTCTTTCTGGGTTTACACGGGAATATTACCACTGGCCGAAACTCGTTATCATATCAGAAGTATCATGCTAAATGTACATACACTCATGGTATTATATTTACTCTTTTTATCTGCATCCAAGTGCGGCTGCAGAAAGTATTAGCGTATGCTAGCCTATATGACGACAATGTGCGCCTGCATTTAGTAGAAATCAAGACAGCCGTACCTCTGACATCTCACAAGCAATGAGGCTAAGGTATCTCAAACAGAACTTCACGCAAACTTCCTTTCTTACTAGCTGTGGCAAAATAGCAAATGTTTAGTTTGTTCTTAGAAGAAAAAAACAGCACGCAATTCACTATTGATGGCCTGGTTTTAAATGTTGCACGTACGTGTTATTTGGATCATTATACCATGTTCATAGACGTATTTATTATCCTTTCTACAGTATATGTATTAGGTGGAAATGCAAGGAATGTCGTTTGAACTTGTCGGAAGCTACAACAGCATTGTTC
>JALIZH010007432.1:0-11849 GCA_030522465.1 Rhipicephalus appendiculatus
ACACACACACACAAGAAAGAAAGAAAAGGGAGTTGCCGTCCGTTGTGCTCTAAAAAAGCGACACTAAGCGAAACAATCATTTGACTTAGATTGATAAATTGTTATGTGAGAAACTCTAATGACGTTAATTTCATCATCATAGGTTTATGATTACAGGAAAAAATGACGGCCAAAGTTTTTGTTTTAAATTTCTACATGTGACATTAGGATTCCAATGTGTGGTTTTCGTATTTTGGCCACACCCGGCTCAGTGAAATTTCCTGAAACTTCGAATGTGAAGTCTGTGGCCCTCTCAGAGGTCAATGCATTTCATTTTTACCCGATTCGGAACTCATGACCAGTGGCGTAAATCATGAGGAGGTCGGTGTGACCCCCCCCCGGCTGGGAGGGACACCCCATGCAAATGTCCTCCCCTCGAGATTTATCTTCCAAATGTCACATTTCAATTATTTCTTGACAGTCAAGGACAACGCACTCTCCGTAAAACCAACTCTGAAATCTGAAGCACTTTCATTGAACAGAAACTAGGAAGTACTTCCAGCCGGTACACACGTTGGGGAATACATTTATGCATCAGCACAGAAAGTGGCACAATTGTTATTGCATAATTTAACCCGAATGACACAGCTGCAAAAATGCCAGAAACGCCTGCCTACGAGTTGCTATTAGAAACTTCGCCATGCGATACCACTTACTATTGGATACTCAGTGCTATTTTGTCTGGCCCGGCGCCGATGCTCATGCTTGTTTTATTATTATTATTATTATTATTATTATACGTTAATGCATAATTTGAATATTATATGATTAAAAGTAAAGCATATATATACAAACAAAATGGCCGCCATTGGAAGATGTGTGTCCCCCCTTGTGGTCTTTATGGATTTACGCCACTGCGCATGACCTACCGCATGTACTGGGTGTAATGGCCGCACTTTTTCTTCTTTTTGACCAAGATTTGAGCCGAATATCGCTGGCGAGACCGATAGAGCGAGAAAAAAGGCAAAGCTTCATCCTTCATACATGTTTTCAAAGCCACTTGCCTGTATTGAACTGTTGTACCGGGAGAAGCGAAACTCAAACTTGTTTCCTCCTGCAGAACTTCTCCGGGAACAGATAACGCCGAGGTGCCAACACTGCTTATCTCCGGCCACACTCATACAAATGGTGTGGACTTGCACCCACTACAACACAGACAACAAAAAACTCACCAGAGTCACGGTAGTGCCCTCTTGCGCAGGGGCGGATCCAGCACCTCACTTTAAGGGGGGGGGTCGGCGAAGCAACACCGGAGGCGGGGCGGGGGTCATGACTTTTTTTTTTGTTTTTTACTAGCACAAGAACCCCAATCATAGCATAAACTGTTAATGTGTGCTCCTCATTTGTCCTGATTGGTGATAGGAGGTGGACGGCAAACACTAAAGAGAGGGGGGATCGCCCCTACAGACCCCCCCTCGGGATCCCCCACTGTTCCTCCGTGCCTCCGAGCCAGCAGACGAACGCCGGCTCATTCGAGGGATCCCCGCCGACCTCCTCTAAGTCAACGCAACCAGTCTTCGAACTGGTCCGCTCTTTCGGGCGCAATAGAGTCCACCACCACCACCTGCTCCTCCTCTTTACTCGTCTTAAACTCACCCCTGTTCCATGTACGAGGCCGCCTCCATTTCATCGAGTTTATTCGAGATTCCGTGAATTTGAAGCGGTTTTACACCGTCTCGAAGGAAACCCCACACTTACAACATCGATTGGTACAAGTCCACAATAAACACCACATGGATCTTCGAAATTCACTGAAGCCAAATATTCTTTTTTCTACCAGTGCATTTATTCTGGCCTATAACTCTCAAATTTATCCGAGATCGATCACTCTCTGCCTTAAAGTCAAGTTTTGTAAGCTCTGCTATTTCTAACACTTAGTGGGAAGCCCTGGACTTTGCCGCCAACAGTGACCATATTCCTATAATGTTTGAGATCGCTTGCCCTTTTATTTATTTAGATTTATTTTTGAAAGCAAATATAATGCGCGTGTCTACCCTTTATAATTACAAGTTAAGTCTTGCGTTCAAACGAGAATTAAAAGAAAACTGAAGTTTTTTTCGTGAGCTATCTAATCTAGCAGAAAACACGCATTCATACACTTTTTCGTCACGCAGAACAGTGGAAGGTGGTCACTGCACGGGCAAATTATTCTATTCATCTTCAATGGGGGCGCTTAGTGAACACAAACGACACAAACGAAAAAGAACAGGACATAAGGCAACGAGCGCAAACTACCAGCTGGTTTATTGTCTGAAAAAACGTAGCCCCCAAGAAAGGGGTGTGTCACACGAGCATGCGCAGATGCTCAAATAAAGGGCGGGAGAGAGTGGGCAAGGGGGACGAAAGAAAGGGGAGTGTGAGGGAGGGGACGCGATCCGAAGAAGCAAGATCGAGACGAAATTAGCTTGTAGTATTCGCAAAATCTACCTCAGCCGCTGTAAGGACGATAGACGGGGGAATAACACAGGCTTCCTCACCCTCTTCCATAATTTTCAATGTCTCGATAATTTCTCGGACCGTTTTTTCTTCTGGCGAGCTACAACAGCTGTTCTTTCGAAGAAGGCTTTACATGAACATTTCTTACAGTGTGCCGCTAAGTTACTAGCGGCTGCTAGCGACTGGCAGGCGTACCGATGCTCTTTTAGCCTTAGATTAAGGCATCGTCCCGTCTGTCCGGACGTACGACCTACCACACGATAATGGTATCTTCTATACCACCCCTTTTGTGCACTCTAGGAACCTGTCTCTGTGCTTAACATCGCAAATTGGCTTTTTGGTTCATTAGGCCTGTATTGACTTTTTTGCAAAGGCCTCTCAGCTTTTGCGGAGCTGAAAATATTGCGTAACATCGTGACGCGCGGCAATTTTCCTCATTCCATGTGAAAGATTGTGTACGTATGGCAAAAAGCGACAGGCCTTTTGCTTTTATTTATAGGTACTTTAGCTAAGTTAGGGTCACGTTTTAGTTCTCCTATCTGCTTTTCACAAATTTGTGTTATCATTCCCTTCGGAAAGCCACTGCTCTGAAGTCGCTTAATCTGGGTTGCCTACTGCTCTGAAGTCGCTTAATCTGGGTTGCTACGCTTTCTTCTACCCTGTGGTGGCATGATTTCGCAAGGGCTTGCTTCAGGCACGTGGTAGTGATTCCTCTTTTAATTATTTTTGAATGCCCCGAATCGAAAGGAAGGAGCCCTTTCTCACCCCGCACTTTGTACGACCAACAGGTGTGTTGATCCCCCATTACGATTTCCAAGTCTAGGAACTGCAATCTACCTTCCACTGGGAGTTCAAATGTGAATTCCAACCCTTTATGTGCCCTTTCAAATAACTTAACGACACTCTGCGGAGTAAATGTGTCTTTCTTGGTTCTATTGGTGCAAATTAAATAGTCATCGACGTATCGGGAAACATGCGACAATGCCCATTTTGCGCAGACTATCCGAAATCTCACGGTTACCCACTGCCAAAAACAAATCTGATAAAACCGGTGCAACGCAGGACCCGATTGGGACTCCTTCTTTTTGGACATATAAAAAGTCCTTCATGTGCTATCACAGTTCAATGCAGGTAATAGTCCAAAAGTTCGAGGAAACCCGCGACACTGCACTTGCACAAGTCCTGGAACTTGGAGACCCGAACAGGTCAATGGCGTCCTCTACTGCCGTCACGGTCTCTTTCCTCGGGATATTGTAGAAAAGATCTTTGACGTCTATTGAAAAACAGTTCACCGGTGGGCTGTCTTTTATGTATTCAATCACTTTGAGGGCGTTGGGGACCTTAAAGGGGTCGCTGACTGGGAGAGAGGAAAGGCAAACTTGGAGGAAGCCCGTCAAGCAGCGCTGCCAAGTACCTTTGTCTTCAACTATCGTCCTGAGCGGGTTGCCCTATTTGTGCGTTTTCACTGAGAAAAACGGCTTCAGTGTCAATTCCTTGCTTTCTTTAATTCTTTTTCCCATATATGTAAGGCCCAGTCGTTTGCATGTTTTCACTGCTTCTTTCTTCATGAGCGCCAGCTTTTTACTGTCAGTCTTATTTCTTTTAAACACCTTCAGGATAGATTGCAAGGAAAGGTTTGAATACTCGTCCGAACTGATGAGGACAAACGCGTTAGTCTTGTCTGATAGCAGGAGCATCAAGTCTTTTTCTTTGATTGTTCTGGCCACTCTCGCCAGAGGTTGCTCATTCGGCTTCTTAAATACTTCTGGGGTAGCGCCTTTGATGCCTTCCTTTATGAACACTGTTTTTCTTCTTCTGGTACCCTGTCTGCGATTTTGCGTATCCATGACATCAGCTCGATTGGCTGTACCTTAGGCTGAATTGCAAACTTAGGTCCTTTCTGCAACACTTGACATGCGGACAGTGGAAGTTGTTCAGTCGACAGGTTTATAACATTGCACGGTCTCTACTTGATGCTGCTCAGCTACATGTGCCAGCTCTGAGACATACCGGACACCTTGTCCCACTTGCTCCTTGAATGCCAATGTCAAGCAAGCCGCCATATGCAGCCGGAGACGAGGTGGGCGTGAAGCACGGCAAGCGAACGGCGACCACCTAACCAAAACGTGGGAGGCCCAGCTCACCCTCAAGGACTTGGATGACCAGTGACGACAAGTCGCCAGGACCATGAGGGCAGTCGCGGACAGAGGGTTCCTTGACTAGGGATCCCTCGCACCTCAGGGGTGATACCAGGCATCTACGGAACTCTTTTTCGGCAATAAATGTTCATTTCTCTTTCTCTGTTCATGTTGAATTCAAATAATCTGTTTGATATATAGAAAAGCTCTCGCCCACACTATTAAGAAAGGTCCCTTTTTATTGCTACTGAGACGGTCCATGCAGTCATCTTCAACACTGCGTCATTGTCACGATGTTGTCACGAAGTTGGTAATGGGCCCGGCGCGTTTTGCTTGAGCAAGCGGAATGCAACAAGAACGCAACACGAAGGTGTGACAAGAACACACACTTCATTTAGCACACCAACATATATACATAAACACACAGAGGAACACCAATTATACCTAAGCTCCTAGATGGCTAAGTCCTCACGAGTCTGTGAAAGCGATGTCTCTCTCGCAATGCGTCTCTCGTCAGTTACCGTCTATGTGGAAGCGCTGGTCGCTTACGGTTGACGATGCCATGAGGCCGTCGCTCGTTGCAACTCCGTCCGTCGCTCGTTGCAAAGTGCCGACGAGGCGAGGCATGATGCTCGGCCGTCGTCCACCTTCGGCAGCACGCAGCACTAGCCGACAGGCACTCCTTGTCCACCCCACTCCACTCGGGGTCTTGCGTCGCTGACGGGGCAAGACGGTCGGTCGCAAGCCCGGGCTCGTTTACGGTCGGCGGCGTAAACGCTGACCAGTCCCGACCTCTCACAGCACAGCCAGCCAGCTGGACAACCGGACCGCACCGCACCTCGCCGAGGCAAAAGCTCAGGCGGGTCTCCAAGCCGTGCAGCACTGGGGCGAGACCCAGACTGCCCGGTCTTCGGCCATCTTCTCCTACCTCCTCGCCACCCGTTCTCTTCTGCGCGCGCCCATCTTCCAAGCTTCTTTCTCGTCTTCGATTTCTTTTTCTTGCTAGCATTCCATTCATTTTCTTTCTCTTCTTCCTCTATAACAACTTTTCTTGTCATCCCTGACAATGGCCCCCCACCTTTTCGAGTTTTTGCTCTCAAAAACTTCATTCACAAAGGGCACCACACTTCACGGCACACCACCGCACTTCGTTGCACGTCACCGACACCTCATTGCACGTTGCCACCACTTCACCGTATGTCACCACCACTTCACTGCACAACACTAACACGCGTAGCACTACACTACAATCTTTCACGGTTCCTTTATCACAACACCTCGCTGCACCAAGGCGTGCAACGTTTAAGTGTCTTGGTGGGTCACCACAACACATCGATATCACAGAAATAAGTCACTGAGCCACACAAAACTACTTCAACGCTTATCTAGTTTGTTTGCTCTGACGGACAGGTCCTTAAACTGTTCAAACCAATGAAACACCCTTAATGGACCACAAACATTGGAAAAAAATATGTGTTTAGCTCGAAAAATCTCTCAAGAAACTTTCAAACAACTGCCCAATAGCTATTTACATCAGACCACATTTCGCCTCAAATGGAAGTCCATACTCAACTCGGATATATACAAACTATACAAGTCCAATGTTCAAGGTCAGTAATCCAAAGACAGCGACCGGTCAATGATCTGAACGTTCATGTTATAGCGTCCCATACCAGACGAGGGGAAGTTTTCGCTCGCTGCCCCGACCCATGAAAGAAAGACGCATTCAAGCCTCTTCGGTGAGACGCGTGTCTGCAACCCCGCGTGTAATCAACCAGATGCTCTACAACATTTCTAGCCACAGAGCAGCAAGAGTTCAATTCAAACACGAGGCGTTGCCTCCCTGCGCGACAGAACAGGAGCGTCCGAACGCCTTTCTGCACAAAGACGCCTGCCCTTGTCTCACGAAATCTTAACATCATCTTACATTTAGGGGAAGAGCCCTCCGAAACCGGAGACGCCACAGAAAACGCGTCAGGCTCCTCACTGCTCAACGAGTAATGCCCTTGCCCTTGCCATCCCTTGCCATTCTCTATCTGAGACGCCGGCTCTACCGTAAGGTCATGACAAGGCTCTAGGCTAACCTTACAGATAGCATCGGTCTCGGTCTCGCCAAAACCGTTTGCAGAACGCACATCTGCCACTGGCTTGACCTCCTGGCTGTTAATCCGCATATTTTTTAGCTTTTTCCACCTTAATCCGCAGGTGCGAGTTTTCATTTACCGGTTCTAGCTGCTTTTTCTCTTCACGTGTCCCGAGCTCACACTGCTTTTTCTTTTCGTGTGTCACCAGTCTAATCAACTCCTGTCTACTTTCTTCAGTACTGATACGCGCCAGCAACTGCAGTTTCTTTTCTATAATCTCCTTTTCCTCCATCAAGTGTCTATATTTCTGCTCGTCCGCTGTTTTCGCTTTCTCCTCCTGCTCTTTCGCGTGTTCTCGTGCCTTTGCACGTTCTTCCCACTAATCTCTCTCGTTCCTCGTGGTACCTCTTAATAATTTCTTCTCCTGACACGCCCGCGGCATGTCCAGCCGACAACAACCGTTCAAGGTCCATTCCGCCGCTCAAAGCAGTCCAGGGCACGTGACAGATTTAAATGGGCATCCTGGCAGGCTCGCCAATGTTGTCACGAAGTTGGTAATGGGCCCGGCGCGTTTTGCTTGAGCAAGCGGAATGCAACAAGAACGCAACACGAAGGTGTGACAAGAACACACACTTCATTTAGCACACCAACATATATACATAAACACACAGAGGAACACCAATTATACCTAAGCTCCTAGATGGCTAAGTCCTCACGAGTCTGTGAAACGATGTCTCTCTCGCAATGCGTCTCTCGTCAGTTACCGTCTATGTGGAAGCGCTGGTCGCTTACGGTTGACGATGCCATGAGGCCGTCGCTCGTTGCAACTCCGTCCGTCGCTCGTTGCAAAGTGCCGACGAGGCGAGGCATGATGCTCGGCCGTCGTCCACCTTCGGCAGCACGCAGCACTAGCCGACAGGCACTCCTTGTCCACCCCACTCCACTCGGGGTCTTGCGTCGCTGACGGGGCAAGACGGTCGGTCGCAAGCCCGGGCTCGTTTACGGTCGGCGGCGTAAACGCTGACCAGTCCCGACCTCTCACAGCACAGCCAGCCAGCTGGACAACCGGACCGCACCGCACCTCGCCGAGGCAAAAGCTCAGGCGGGTCTCCAAGCCGTGCAGCACTGGGGCGAGACCCAGACTGCCCGGTCTTCGGCCATCTTCTCCTACCTCCTCGCCACCCGTTCTCTTCTGCGCGCGCCCATCTTCCAAGCTTCTTTCTCGTCTTCGATTTCTTTTTCTTGCTAGCATTCCATTCATTTTCTTTCTCTTCTTCCTCTATAACAACTTTTCTTGTCATCCCTGACAGTCATCAACCGCGCGTCTCGTCGGTGCTTTGATTGGTCAAATCTCCGGTGCTCGGCCGCTGTAGCCAGTGACTGTACGTAAGGCGCAACTGCCCAAGCTTCTCGCTGGCTTCGCGCGACAGAAGAGTGCGTTCTACTCGATCCCAACTCCGACACTGGCCTCCTTTGCCAAACCACCATGATCCTATATCGTCGTACGACGAAGCCCGCTGAACTTCCGCTTGGTTGTGCAGTTTTGCACAAAGCTTGCAGAATACGTCCTCCCACTTAATCTGGTGGCTCTCTTTCCACTTCAAGTAAGACGCGTACTCCGTGTAATTATCAGACAGTTCTCTGAGGTACTCGGCGAGACTCTCGGGTGTCTCGAAGAGGAAAGCACCGCACAATGGGGAGGGCGGTGCTCTTTCCCTGTAATTCGCACCACCGAACACAACCGGTACGAGGTAGTGATCGAGTGGGTTGAAAAGCTTCTCGGTGACGTAATCCACGCATATGGAGTTCTCGAAAGCGAGCATGTAAAAGTACGTCCGCTCGAAGTCGACGTAACACGCATCGCCTCGGGACCTGGGACACTCGTAGTCTCCACACTCGCCGTACACATCTACATCCACGTATTTCCTCATTTCGGCGACGAAGACTTCCCTTGCGCCGTCGGTGACACAGTGGCTCACCATCCCGACCGCGGTCTTGTTCTTAGACTTCCACAGGGCTTTCAAGTCAACCTTAGGGAGGGTAGAGTTTCTGTCCCGAGCTGTTACCCGATGGTATACATCGACAATGTCAGAGTCTCTCCTGTACGTCATGGTCCAGTTAAACATGTGGTACGTGTGGTTGAAGTCTTCTAAGTGCGTGTGTGGCGGTGATTCCATCAAGGAGAAGACCCATTTCTGCCAGTTGAAGCGCTTCCGCGGAAGGTTCTCGATATTGATGCTGTTCACGTGAAAGCCAACGGCGTCGCTGTATATTACGAGACACGGATCGTTGGTGATGGTACAGTTCGACGAACAGTTGGCCAATAAAATGTCCCCCGACTCTTGTGTCGTTCAGTGTGCTGTACCAATGAGTAAAGAAGGGGGTCCACAACAGTATCCGCGGCATGAGCTTTGTGACATTGCTGCTGTTTCCCGAGTTGAGGAGCGGGCAAGAATGACCTTTCAGCTCAGGCATGCTTACATATGTCGTTCTGATATATCTCGTTCGGAGGAACACGTAGAAACACAGGATCGGTGCAGTCAACAGAAGGACTAAACGCTTTCGCTGAATAAGCATCATGCCAGGTGTCATCGTAAGAGACAGGTCACAGGTGAACCAAGCTGGAGCCTGCGAAAAGCAAGAACGGAGACGGAAGAACGGAAGAGAAAGCTGTATTAACTACGAAGGCACGTCATCAGTGCGAAATTCATGTCGATTTGTAAATTGAACATGTGTTGGTGTAGAACCTGTAAAACCTGTAGAACGCCCCAAAATGTACGTGGGAGGCAGAAAGAAATAGGCTGCACAGGAAATGTAACCTTTTCCAATTGCAACTGACTATGCGACAAAATATCCACTATAGGCGTGCGCACGAGGGGGGCAGAGGGGGTGCCCCCCCCCCCTAGTCCCCTAAGAACCTAAGGCGGGAGGGGCGCAAAGTCTGCCCCATACATTGACTAAATAGGGAAGGGGGGGGCGCTGCGACGAACCGTCGCCCCCCCCCTGAACGGTAACCATGCGCACACCTATGCTATCCAATAGGAGAGTTCATTGCGAAAGCACTGGCATCGCATTTTTGAAGGCTCTGGATTCTCCTTGAATGACATCCTATGTACTTTCTTTTGACCAGTCCAAAATAAATCAGTTCTAGCATTTGTATCGATTTTGTTGTCGGGCGTACGTTCAAATCAGCCGATATATATTTGGACACAGCTCTATTTTGACAAGTTTAAAGACTGAGCGTGTTGGTAAAGCACCACTGTTGATTGCACAGTGCAACTACTTGACGGAAGACAAGAAAGACAGAAACACAACAGAGCGCTATTCTGACTTCGTCAAATTACGAAGAGAAGCGCCTTGTCCGGCAATTTTGACAACGAGACGCTTTTCGATCAGCCATTCGTCTACCAATACATATTTAAACAATGACGCCGCGGAAACCATTCTGAGTGGGACAGATTTTGTTCAACTGAAATGCACTCATCATTCGAGAAACAAGTGAAATAAAAAATGCATTATGTTGAATTGAATACCCCTCGCAAGTTGAAGCGGTTATTGCTATGAAACAGAGTGTGACGCGCAGACTTAAAGGGACTGTCTACCGTCGTTCATCACTTTTATGTTTTGTATCGCAATAAAAAAGCGTACCGTCTGAAGTGCCGAACCTTGCAGCGGTTTCTCTGGAAAGTGAGTAGAAATTTTTAAAACAGAATTTTGCGATCTGCATTCGGTCCTCTTCCATTGGTGGGATGAATGCCCACAACACTGGTTGGTGGAGGCGATGACGACTGTAGTGCCGGTGAAAGTCGCAAACTGAAACCGCGCGCTCTTTTTGCAGACTTCATCAATTTTTGTTTAATAATAAAACAAATACCGTAGTGGTCGTTTAAGCACGCATATTGTCAGATAAAGTATTATTACCATGGTTTCTCCAGCTTTGTTCAGTCTGCCTGACAAACCACCGCGGTCGAGCGGAAAAGTTGGTCTGTTCCAGCAACACTGGTACGCCGGGGTTGTGAAACGAACTGTAGTGGTTCCACTCATGCCAACCGCGCTACTAAAATGAACATGAGGAGTGCTTCACAAAACAACAGAAGGTTCCTGCTGTCTTTCAGTTATGTTTAGGTGTTCTGTGTTGTATATGCGATATGAGAGCCAGCATGGACGCCCTGGTGAAGGGGAACGTGATGGCAAAATCTTCTTCAATGTAGCACCTTGGTGAATGGTGTGCACTTTACTGATGAGGACTGGTGCTACGTTACTAGATTACGTTGGACTCACGGGCATGGTTCGAAAATTCCCTGAAGTCAGTCACGCTATTATTCGCCGAAGACAATTTTTTTTTCTTATGGCGGTGCCGGACGCAGTGCTCGCCTTTCGCCGCCGTAGGCAGGCAGGTATATGCAGGCAGGCGAACGCGCCGCGGCAGCGCGCCACCGAGCGCCTCTCTGAACGCGTGAGGAAAAAAAGCAATAATTACTCTTTGGCGCAACCTAAAGCTGCCTCAAGTGCGTAAAATACAATTTCAAGTTACACATGTTTGTTTTTAAGCAAAGTGAGTCTACCTGCGAGGATTTCTTGTCCGACCAATAGATTGAACGACATCGCTGTTTGGTGACGCTAGCGGTCATTCTTTGTCGACTTTCGACGTCAAATTAAAATTATAATTCTTTTTTTGTGGAACAAAAGCATGCTCATTGCCGCCGATGTGATGAACGATCTTCTCATTTTCGCCACAATCAGAAAAATTTTTCCGAGCGGTAGACAGTCCCTTTAAGTAAATATAGCCTGCGGTATGACCCGGCAATGCTTCGCACAATGAGGTATGCACGCGTGGGCAAGGATACAAATATATAAAACGCTTTACACTCGATTGCCACACGAACTTTCTGAGCAAGTTCAGCCGTTGTAGCAGTTTTCAAGTTCCTCTTGTTTGAGATCTCTTGGCGTACAGTATCCTTGCTCCAGCGTGTCGGGAACAGAAACTGGGCCCAGCTTCCCTTTCTTATGCTGAGCCAAGGGCCTAGTTAAGCCAAGGTAAGTAAATCCAAACTTAATTAGGCCTGATACGCTTAATATCGCTTAATAAAGGCGAGCATAATAAATTTTAAGACGACCCTAGGTAGGCCCTAGCCCAGCTTGCATTTGCGAT
>JALIZH010007437.1:0-38545 GCA_030522465.1 Rhipicephalus appendiculatus
TCGCGAGGTAAAGAACAGCAGTGCCATTAGAAACTTTTAAATCATTGCATTCTCTCTACCAATACTAATTCGCTGTGTCACTAAGCACAAACGTCTTTTTGCCCATCAGACATAATACGAGGAGTTTTTTATTTTTTTTTTGGTCTGAGCAATTTTTTTAATACCATAAAGCACGCGCTGAATTACCTCTGGTTCAGGAATATAACTTGAAAAGACGGACATCACTTGCGCGGTTAATGTAAATGTACTAGTGGCTAATAAAAATTCACTGACGATTACGATACTGCCTAATGCGAATTCTGAGCGCAGCTTCGTGTTGGAGCAAGGCCAACTGTGTTTGAAGTTCTGGCTTTCCGCATGGTATCGACTACGCCATAAATCATAACTTTTTTGGTTGTTGGACAACACCCACTACGTCATTACTCGTCGTTCTGCGGTACCTGCTAAACATCTGTAAGGTATTATATGTGCACTTTGTTGCTGCGTTCAGCTGATGACGATGAAGAATTATGGCTGAGCACTTTGCAGTGGGTGCGAAGCATTGAATCAAGCACTCGTTGTGCAATTATATTTGTGTGATGACTGGTTGTTATTTTACTCTTCTGCCACTCTATAACACATATAGCAGGGGTCTCAAACTCACCTCAGCCAGCGGGCCGCAGTCACGCAATTTTGTCCCGCAAGGGCCGGAGCAGCGATGGAGGTAAAAGCGGGGGGGGGGGGGGGGAGTTTGTACAGTTTGCTAGAAAAAGCTGCCATTTGAAAGAAATCTTTCCTATGTCTCATATACAGTTCATTTCTGAAGTAGATGTGGTGCCAGGATTCCAACATGTGGCTACCGATCCCCCACATGACTGAAATCTGGGCGCCGGTTGGGAAATATGAGTTGTGTTTCACGGTTATGTTTCAAAACAATGCGAACGCATGGGATGCCTCACGGCGACAATGCCTTAAACCAGTCAGGCCTGCGTTGCTCGCGAACATGCTTATAAGAAAATTAAAAAAAATGTGGGGCGCAGACAGTCATGTGCGGGCCGCGGGCCGCAGCCGAGAGCCTCGCGGGCCGCATGCGGCCCGCGGGCCGCGTGTTTGAGACCCCTGACATATAGGGTAACGCGATTCTTTGCCCGACGTGACGCTTGCATAGGGTCTTTTTGCAAATGAGTTTCAAGCACCAGCATAGCTCGAGTGCTACGCAGAGGGCCCGGGTTCAAATCCCATTGGATCCTGAGTATTTTTTTAACACGAAAGTGTTTTATGCCGGGGTCCACCAAGATTTGAGTGACGTGTTTCCGTCACGGAAATGACGTCGAAAAAAAAACGGGAGTCGAACCTCCGACCTCTAGGTCCGCGACAAGAGATGCCGGGCACGCTATCCACTGCGCCACGGTCACATACTTTGCAGGCTTTAAAAACAAGCCTTTTATATCTACCACTGTCCTGTCACAGTGCTCCTGCTAAGAGAAGTATTGCATTATGACCGTGAAATGCACGATTAGTTTCTTCAAAGCGTTGTTTCTCCGCGTCCGTCCCATTCGGCGTGTTTCGAATAGTAAACGTGCAATTTTGCCGACGCATTAACACACTGCCAGGTGGCGACCTTACTCCTAGCATCCACACTCGTAGCATCCGTCCATACCAAAAATAGCTGTGCGACGTGCGAGTGCGTCGCGTGGCCGAAGCTCCGCGTCCCTAGCCATGTTCCTAGCTCACCCCCAGAAAAATCGCAGCCGGCCGACGGGGAAGACAGGACGCGCGTTGCGTTTCCCTCTGGTCGGGCAGCGTTGTTCAATAACTCTAACATGCCGCGAGTAGGCGACCATAGCCCAAGTTCGGCGCACAATCATTGACGCTCTTCTGGCTGTCACACCGCTTTCAATGACTCCGCTCTCACCGTACAGCCACCACAAGCATCTGTGACCACAAGGGTTTCTTTAACCATTCATCATAGACGTTTGTCGTCGGGATACAGATGTTGCATCAAGTGTCAACGTGGATGCATCCACGTTAAAGGGTGCTATAACTGTAACACACCAATAGACATTGTGCAAGCTCTCTTATATCAACGTGCACTAAGCATTCGACTACATCTCTAGGGACACGTTTCACTTTCGTGTTATACCGATTCCTATGGCGGAGGGATCAACCATGTTTTTTTTTACAGCGAAAGCTGTATATGGCTAGGAGAAACGAAAAACCACTCGGCATCTGTGTCACGAGCGGTCTCCATTGGCTGGGCTATCAGTTACGTCGTTCTTAGCGTCGTACCCAAGCTCGCGCGCCATTGGAACGCGAGCTTGGGTACGACGCTTGCAAGGTCAAACGCTTGCAGCCACGGTGCACCTCTGGCGCGCCGAAGAAACGGCGTTGCGGGCAGAACAGCGTCGACGTGATTACGGGAGCGCGTTCGCCGGGGCGAACGCGCGCTTTGGGCAAGAGTTTCTCCAGCGGCAATTTGGCTTCGGCTGCGACGTCTGTGACCGCCTGTGGTTCGACCACAACCTGGCAACGATAATTGTGGAAGGCTTCAGAGCAGCGTCGCGTTGAACCCACTGCTAAACACTGGGGCCGCACATTTCATCTTCGCTGGTTAACCATTTGTACGGAGTGCTTGGGCGGTGATTTTTTTCATTTCTTTCATGTTTATCGGTTACTTTTTCGTGTCTATCGGTTTCGCCAGCGACGGCAATGGCAAAGGAGACGGCGATGCCGCTCAACGCAGGAACGGGCGTCTAAGAGCTGACTGCAGCAAGCGACAGTCGTTAACTGAATGAATTTCCTAAAATATCTTGATGTCATCGGCATGCAAGAGAAAAGAAGAATCACGAATTGCAAAAGAAACATCATTATCGCAGATTAACGATAGGAGTGGGCCTAATACCGACCCTTGAGGGACCTGACTAGTCCCTTTGTAGAAGGAAAACGTTTAGCCATTTACGGCAACATAACATGATCTATTAAGCAGATAGCTATGCAGGAGATTCACAACAGACGAGTCAACATTAAAGTGTGCAAGTTTAACCAGAATCATGCGTCCAAACTACGTGTAATATTAATAATATTAATAATAGTAATTATTATTATTATTGCGATACCAATTATATGGACACTCTCGGCTGTTTTTCCGTCGGCGTCGCCGTCATGCCCGTATATATATATATATATATATATATATATATATATATATATATATATATATATATATATATATATATATATATATATATATATAAGTATGAGAAGTGGCACTTCAAGAAAACTACATTTATTACGACGACGTTTCGGTCAGAGTCTGACCGAAACGTCGACGTAATAAATGAAGTTTTCTTGAGTGCCACCTCTCATACTTATACGGCAACCACTCCTTCAACTCTCTCTCTCTCTCTCTCTCTCTCTATATATATATATATATATATATATATATATATATATATATATATATATATTTATATATATATATATATATATATATATATATATATAAAAGCCATGAAGAAAAAACTGAAAAATATTTTCCGACGCGCGGAATCAAACGGGCGACCTCTCGTACCGCAGCGCGCGGCGCTAACCGCTTGGCCACAGAAACGCACGTCGTTCAGCATGCTAACGGTGCGCTATTTATATACACCATTCACCGCTGGCGGTACGCCGATATCGGAGGAATATCAGCCTGTTATCTGCCTTACCAGGGAACCAGCGAGATGGCGCGAAGTGCGCGCTCGGCGCCACTCGTTGCGATGTATTGGCTCCTCAACCTGCCCTTTGCCTTCGTGGTGTAGACGCCCGTGCCCGTGCTTGTGCCCGCACGCGCTTATCTTGGGGTGGAGGATGGGGGGCTGTTTTACGTCGTGTGCTTTTCCCGGAAAGATTGCGTTTAGGTTACGAAGCGCACAAAGGTCACTTCGCTCGCTGCAGAGGCCCCGTCCGCGGAAGAAGCGCGCTGTTCAAACACAGTGAAGTAACACCTGTGACACTTCAAAATCACGATGGGAGCCGACAAATGGAAACACGTAGTGGGATAGGTAGGAAGAACAGAGGAAGTGCCTAGACAGGCTGGCCGATGTTTTGATAGGTGGACCTATCTTTGTCAAAGGCGCCTTAACACGCCAGGAATGCCAAGGCGCCTTTGACAAAGATAGGTCCGCCTATCGAAACGTCGGCCAGCCTGTCTGAGGCACTTCCTCTGTTCTTCCTGCCTATCCCACTAACTGTGACACTTGTTAGTTCGCGCTCCTCCTGTGTTTGTTCTTTTCGTGCGTCCTTTGCGCTTGAGCAGCGCGCTCGAAATTTCGATTTCCTTGGTGTTCTTCGCATGTAATCCAAAGTTGTTGCTATCGCATTCATTGCTTCACCCTTGCGGCGAAATTATGACTTTATTATTATTATTATTATTATTATTATTATTATTATTACTATTATTATTATCATATTATTTTAAGTAATTGCTGGGGATTTACGTCTCAAACCCACGATATGATTATGAGGGAAGCCGTAGTGGAGGGCTCCGGAAACTTCGACACTCTGGGATTTTTTAACGTGCACGAAGTATAAGCACCCATGCCTCTAGCATTTGCCTCCATACCATTTGCCTCCCTTTGTAGCCCGGTCGCGGCGGCCGGGGTACAAACGAACATTAATGCTTTCAAATTCACAACTCATAAGAAGTATAGTTTGATGTGGTTAGATGTCCTAGGATTTCTTTGCCTACGTAGTCAGTACATTTTTTCTACGGTTAATTTTCTCTATTTAAAACAAGTTTACTTCCGAAGGCAAAGGAGCGCCACGTGTGTAAGATGCTTCTAACAGCAATCTGTCACATTTGTAACATAATAACAAGAAATATCTATTGCTCTCCGTATGTCTGGCGCATGCATGTGTTGTGAAGGTAAGATTTTGTCGTGTATGTAGAGAGAAAACCTAACTGACTCTAACATCCGCATACACGTTTCTAGGCAAACACATCTTCCGCACCACTTCTACTATGGACGCAAGGAGGACCAGGCCTATCGGCACTATTTGGTCTCTTTCTCGAGAACGGCCCCCTAGAGTTTGATCTAGGACCGTTCGGAAAACCAGATATACGCCCCAGACTTAACACGCTACAAAACCAGATGAGCGTTCTCTATGTGGATCTTCCAGTGGGGGCTGGCTTCAGTTTCACAAATGACACTGACAACGGGTACCCAAAAATGCTTGAGGATATAGTAGATGACGTCAAAGGATTTTTGACACAATTTATGAAAGTATTTTTCTGAATACGAAGGCCGAGACCTCTACCTCGCTGGAGAGTCATACGGAGGTTAGTACTCACTTTTTTCTGCAGCTCCTGTGCCGTTCCTTACTGTGAGGAAGTTAATTTTTTCTGCACTCCTAATATCGCGTTCGCTCGAGTTTCGCGCTCGAGCACAGAACGAAAGAAGGGAAATTTTCCAAAGGGTCGCCGTAATGGAGGGCTCCGGAAATTCCAACCGCCCGGGGCTCTTTAACATGCATGCTCCTTAATATAAGCACACAGGTCTCTAGCATTTTGCCACCATCGAAGTGTGGCTCCCGCCGCCGGAATGCAATCCCCCGGCCTTTAGGTAAGTCGAAATGAATTAAAGTGGTCGACAAAGCATTCTTTCCCTCAGTGGGGCCGAAACCATCATATTACACGTCCGACGCTCTGCCAAAGTACCGTCTTTGCCAAAGTACCATCTTTCATTCCGACGCTCCGCCAAAGTACCGTCTTTCATTGTCTGCAAGAACTAAGTTCTTGCAGACAATGAAAACGCACAGTATTTTGATCGTCCCCAAAACGTAATAATAATCTTTTTTATTATTATTTACCTTCTTTTTGCCTGCTGGAAGAGCGGTGGGTAGTGCATATTATAATTAAAGAACACATTAAGGACATCAATTTATGTTTTTATGTTATTCATGTTATGTTTTCTCCTAATGGCCACTTTTACAGCATAGAAGTGTTTCCGCAGAACTAAGCAGCTCTTATGTAATGGTCTATAGTGTAAATGGTGTGACGACATACATGTATGTGCGATGACATGTAACGAAAGGCGAAGTGTTGGCGAGTGTGATGTAATAGTGTTTAGTGTAGGAGCGCTGACATTAAGCTACACTCTAGGCATCAGCATGCAATGGGCGTGCCTGGTACGCAACGCAAAGGCGTCAGCTCACTGAGAGCGAGGCCACTTGACGTGCCACTGGATTCTGGCGTGACTTAGAGAGCGGGAAGAAGAGCGAAGTGCCAGAAAAAAAATATATCATATAACCTACGTAATCGATGTTCCAGCATTTCGTGGTGCAGAGCTGTAGAGCTTGGCAAAGCATGCGTGAATGGAATCCGTAGGTCACCCTTTAGAGTTCGCCGTTTACTATTTGTTACTTCAGTCCACCAACGACGCATTAGGCAACGTTGTCTCTTCGACTAAGATGCTCGCGGTGGATGCTAAATTCGACGATCCTTCGCAATCAGGACTGCACTTTCCGACTGCAAATTAAGCCCATCCACAAAAATTGGGAGACCCTTCATCTCCGTCTTTAAGAGTTGAACGCGATAGCGATATCCTGTCCCGAGTGCCTAGTTCAACCACTTCGTGCATACTTGCAATGCACCCACTACGTGTTGTTAAGGTAATACGCGCAGTAAGGTGTGTGCCGTTTGTAATGGGTGGCCGGCTTTAAACTACGAAATCGCTATGATAGTCACATATTGTGACGCCCGAGGGCAATGTACGCTTGCACCACGCAATATTCCAGGGATATTACATGTTATATTGCGACGTCTATATAAAGGACGCTTGCGTTTGCGAAGCATGAAAGTTTTCACTGCATTTACAAGCAGAGGAAGTTATTTTCACTGTATTTCCAAGCAGAGTCGTGGATGTGTGGTAGAACACCTGCTTGCCACGCAGACGGCTCGGGTTCGATCCTCACTCGGACCCGGAAATTTTTATTATTTATTTTATTTGCATCTTGCTCGATTTTCCGGTCACGGTTAAGGTGATGATTTTTCGCTCACAGCCAACGACGCCGACGCCGGCATTTCTGCGAAACGAGCTCTTTAACGCTATCGCGTTAAAATAGATTCACCGAGTGTCGTCCTGATAGTGCCATCACAGTCAGCTGAGTGCTGTCAAAAAATTGGCTGTGGGTTAACTCAGTTATGACTGGGTGTGCGTAGCGAGTGGTGTGGTTAATCGTATTGTTTAGCTTGGTTCTCTGTACGGTTAGGCTTCTCGAAGCGAGCGGCTCGTTCTTCCTCCGTCTCCTCGGCTCGCTGCCTCCTCTTGGTTTCGTTCCGACGACGAAGCCTGGCTTCTTTCAGTCTCTCCGAATGACTTTCCATATCTGCCGACGAATCCCACCGGCTCCTTTTGTGTTAAGTTTGAACAGCGCGACTGAACACGGACAGAGTAGAACGCGCACGCACGCACGCGCGCACACACACACACACACACACACACACACACACACACACACACACACACACACACACACACACACACACACACACACACACACACACACACACACACACACACACGCACGCACGCACGCACGCAGCGCTGACTTTCAAGTGGAAACGCGGTTGCAACGCCCAGATGACGCGGCGAGCGGTGCGGCCACCGACCACAGCTAAACGGCGAGTATACGGCGAGTGTAGCTCTCGCTACAAAAAAATACATGGCTGATCCCTCTGTCAAAGGAATCGGTATAACACGAAAGTGAAACGTCTCTTCACGGAGGTAGTTGAGCGTTTATTGTGCAAAGGCAAGCAGCTCGAAACTTGCTGCGTGCACCTCAAGCAGAAAGGACGCACGAAATGAGCATACACAGGACGAGCGCGGACTAACTGTCACAGCTCGACACCTAAAGCGTGCTGCTCTCACACAAAGAAAGACGCATGAAAACGACCGAATATGTAAACACAGGACGAGCGCGAACGACTGTCACAATTGTTACTTCGTGTGTGAGCAACGCGCTCCTTTCGTAAACGCGGCCGCTGCGGCGAGCGAAGTGACCTTCGTGCACTTTTTAACCACTGTAACTTCAAAGAAAACTTGCGGTGGAAGCACAAGACGCACAAAGCGCCCCAATGCCCCGATCACGAGATAAGCGCGCGCGCGCACGAGCGACCATGCCCCGTGGAGGCGCGCGCTCATTGCAGCGACAGGCGCGACGACCTTTAGAGCGCTCACCCCGTGCCACCTTCGCGCCATTTCGCTACTAATGACGAAAACGCGCTGAAGTCGAAGAGCTCTGAGGAACGCCAACGGTATATGGTGTATATAAATAGCTTGCCGTTAGCATCCTCAGATACGTACGCACCTGTTGCCGAGTGGTTTCGCGCCGCGCTGCAGAGCGAGAGGTCGTAGGTTCGACGCCAAGTGACGGCACCTTTTCTTCTAGTTTTTTATATCATCTCAATGTGTTAGTTAATATTTTACAATGTCATATTCATGAGGGAAATGCGTCAGAGGAGCCGTGGTGGACCCCGACATAAAACACTTCCGTGTTAAAAAATTTGAGGTCGCTTGAGCTTCGCCTTCAAGAGTAGAACACGATAACGTATTCAGGACCAGCGGGCATCACCTTCAACCTTGTCGCAAGGAATGGAACGTTTGCGCTCGTAATAGGCCGGATTCAACTATCCTAGAATTCCTACAGTAAGTACAGCTGCGAAGTGCCCACTATACCATAATTCTTCCTTTTGCAAATTGGCGAAGTACCCACTAAGCGTCCGTTAAGTGCCACGGGTCGATGCACACTTTGTAATTGGTACGTGCGCAGCCTTAAACCACCTACTCGTTGCGTAATGATTCTGCCACGCAACATTACCTTCGTTAAGGAGACTCATTCCACTACATGACATTTTTATAGAGTTTCTTTACGAAGATGTTTAAAGCTCTATCAAGCACTGGCGTGGCTCCATTGTAGAAAACCTGCTTGCCACGCAGAAGGCCTGGGCTCGATTCTCACTCGGACCGAAGATTTTTAACACGAAAGCGTTTTATGCCGGGGTCCACCAAGACTTCACTGACGCATTTCCATCAAGGAAATGACATCGAAAAAATGCACAAGATGATATCGCGAAGAAAAAAAGTTCCCTCGCGAAGACTCGAACCCATGACCAGCAGCAGCCGGGCACGCTATATATCCACTGCGCCATGGTCACATATTCAGGAGGCTGTAAAAACACGCCTTTTATGTCCCACACTTTCCTCTCCAGTGCTCTTGGTCGGCGGTGAAGTAATGAATCATGACCGTTGCCTCTGCGATTAGCTCCTGCAATGCGTCGTTGCTACGCGTTTGCCCGATTCGGCACGTTTCCAAAAGGAAAGTGCAATTTTAGTCACCGCGTTAACACAACGCGAGGTGGCGACCTTAGCCTAAGCGTCGTAGGTAGCCTACATGACGGGCGGTCATGTAGGCTCCCTAAAGCGTCGGCCTCGCTCATGGAGGAAAGAAAACGAAGGAGGGAGCGTTGCGCAACGCGAGTGAAGCCCACTGTGTCGGCCCGACACGTACGTGATCAAAACGTCAGCGCCCGCGGTAGGTTTTAGTGCACTCGGTTGAATTCTGTTTTTGATACTCCTCCTAGAGCCGGCCGGTCTGCGACGAACCAGCGTGCTTCGATTAAAGGCTACCAGACGCTATACCACCGAAGATTCGGCAAATCTCATTTCTTGCGTGATCTTCACGCAAAAGGTCCCATGTTGGGCCGACACTGCTGGCTTCAAAACGGGTTGGCTTGCCAAGGCTGGCTGCGTGACGCAGTGCTCCCTGCTTTGTTTTTCTTTCCTGCATGGCCTCGCTCATAGCATCCATCTATTCCAGAAATAGATGTGCGACGCGTGCCTGCCTCTCCTAGCTGTAACACGACGTTCCACGCTTACGTTCGTCCCGATAAAATCACGGCCGGGCTTTAGGGGAGACAAGACGCGCGTTGCGTTTCGCTCTAGTCCTGCCGCGGTGTTCAGCTCTTTACACGCCGCGGGATGCTGACCTTAGCCCAAGTTCTGCGTCCAGTAAGCGACAATCTTCTAGCTCTCACAACTTTTTCACTGAGAACGCTCTCGCCGTTCACTACTACAGCAACGACAAGGGTTTGTTCGATCATTGATCATGGACGTTACTCGTCGGGATGGAGATGTACCACCAAGCGTCAACGTGGGTGCATCCATGTTAAAACACCAATAGACATTGTGCAAGCCCTCTTATATCATTGTACGGTAAACATTCAAATATTTCTGTAAGGACAAGTTTTACGTTCATGCTGTATCGAGTCCTACGACGGAGGGATCAACCATGTTTTTTTTTGTTATTTGCTTATTTGCATCTATTTCGAAGTTTCGCTCACGGACAACGCCGTTTTTTCGCTCACAATCACCGACTCTGACGCCGACACCAGAATTTCTGCAAAACGAGCTCTTAAAAGATATCGCGTTAATAATGCGTGTTACTTTGTGTCCCCTTCAACGCATTTAGAGCCAATTAAAAACAAGGGCCACCGTCACTCGTCCTCCCGACCGTCCGCCTCTATAACGTTTGGCTTCGGTATGGTCCGAAGAACTTTATCGAAAAATTCTCCTGAGAAACATTGCTCTAGGGCAGCGTCGTGGACACTGGCGTGACTCCATTGTAGAAAACCTGCAAGGGGGAGGGGAAGGCCCAGCCTAACCGCCACATCGTGGGTTCTCTGGACTGCCCAAAGTGCCACACTGGAACGTGGCTATACCAAAACTTGTCGATCGATAGCAGCAACTATAAACCACGGAAAGCATGCCACAGTGGTGTTCCGCGCGTCGGTTCCCTCGCGCGGCAAGCAGCTGCACGCTGTAAGAGTGTACTCGCTTCTAGTACACTCTAATGCTGTCCACATTTTCTCTTTGGGAGTCAAGTGGCAAGAGTTGAGGTGTCGAGGCGCGTACGCCGGCTCACGGTTCTCCCCGACCGACGGAGAGGTGTGTGGGAGAGAACAAATGGACACGGCGAATGTCTGTTGCTATGACGACGCACGTGTGAGGAGGAAATTGGGTTTCACTGATGTTCTATGTCATACGCATGCACAAAGTCGTTTTCTGGATTTGTACCTGTTAGAGTAGAGTTAACGCTCCCAAACGTGCCAGAGCCAGCTTCCCCCCGCCTCCATTCCACAACATTGACATTGATTCCCGCTGTACGAGGGATCTAGTTATTGTTTATTGCGATAGCAATTATATGGACAGTCTCGACGGGTTTTTGCCGTCGTCGTCGCCGTCATTTCGCGTATTCGAGATGCGCAGCGCCTATAGGGGCGCCACTGAAAGCCGCGTAGCGGCGGCCGTCGGAACCGCAAGCGGGTCGTGTAGCAGACGCCTCCTATCACTGCAAGCATGACGGAAGTACGCGCGTGCGATTTGCCGCTTTTGCGCGTCCCAAATAATTACTTTTGCGGCGATAGTGTGCGCAAAAGAGCCGCACTTTATAATAGTGAACCAACGAGTGAACCAACGTTTCTTCTCGACACAGTAGCTTCGCTTACGTGCCATGTGTTTATATAGCAGATTTTGAGGGAGCGCTGTCGCACCGGCGCATGGATTTCACGGATGCGGCCACGCGAAGGGCCAGCGTTGGTAAAACATTGAAACCAGCACGATAAACTTGTGAAAAAATATCTCGGCAGCTTGCGCTAGTGGCGCGAGACTGAGTAACTGCGGAGCTGGTGGTCACCTAGCTTGTTATACCAGCTTGGCTACGTATTTGCTAGGTTTTTTTGCAAGCTATTACCGAGTGTTGCAAAATGGCGTTAGGTTCTACGTGATAATACGCGGTTTTGGCGGGAACATGGCACGTGAGTAGATCCGCTAATTACGTGATTCTTGCGAGAACGTTTCGCGTGATTAGTTACGTGACTTTCACGGGATTAGTTACGCACCAACATATACTCACCAATTACATGCTAAAGAAAACATAGCAACCAGTAGCTAGCACCACCAGCAAGAATAAAGAAAAGAAAACATGTCAGTTTCATAATCGTCTCCACTCAGGCGCGCGCAGGGTTCCCCATCAAAAGGGGGGGGGGGGGGGGGGTGGCAAAGGATCATCGCAGCGCCCCCAGGCCCCACTAAGTCAATGCATGGGGTAGATTTTGAGCCCCCCCCCCCTCTTAGGCGAATAGGAAAGACCCCCCCCCCTTCCCGTGCACACGCCTATGACCCCACTCATAACACAGCTTCTGTAAAGCGAATGAGCATTAGTGGGATACATAAAGCGTTTCCTATTAGCATGAAGTCATGTTACGAGGCATTCAAAAGGAGGTTGAATCGGTTGAATGTCCTGTCAAAAGCCTTCAATGCGCACAGGTGCCTTGTTTTACAGCCGATATGCATAAAGTTGAGGTGAGCGCACAGCGAACATTCTTCACCGGTGATCGCATTCCAGTGCCATCAATAGGTAGAATGCAGCCGATCTCGTGCAGCATACGTGTGATTCCACGGCGCTTTTGTAAAGGAGCCGTCACCTGCCCCACATTCTCTGGCATTGCTCTTCGCGCCATTCGTTTTTCAAGAGAGCCTAGGCATCGCGTCTTATCAGTAATAACAACGTCATGTGCATTGTAGCGTTTACAGTGCAGGCGAGGCGACCAAGTGTAAACGTAGTACCGTTCGCTGAAGACGTAGCGACATAAATGGAGAAATAAAAACACGGTAACCATTCTAACACTGCCGTAAACAAAGCGCGATTGCGTACCTTTTTCGGACAGCCGCAATCAACCGCCGCCGTCGCTCTCGCTCATGAAATAGCACCGGAAACCTGTAGAAGTGCGTTCCTGGCGATTTTTTGTATGTGTTTGCGCAGCCGACAACGCAGCAGTTATTTTTCGACATCGCTGAAGCCGACAGAGTCGTTAAATCACGATAAAAACACATCCATCCGTGCACTCGCGTACACGCTCGCGGGAAAACTGCTCGGCCGGACCCGCAAACGCTTCCGAGCCGTGGCGGCAGATGGCGTCGTCGGCGCTTTGCGCATCTCATCGTACGTTCTACCCGCGGGTGACAGCGCGGGAGCGGGGGCGAAGCGCGGCTGAAGCGGATATCAAACGAGCCGGCCCATCTCCGTCGCTCCGAGGCGTATGCGATAAGATTCATTGCTTCAACCTTGCGGTGAAACTGTGACTTTTTTTCTCCTTTTTTTTTCTTTTTTTTAAAGCGAAGCTTCTATGAGTTACATACTTCGGTGGCGGCAGCACCTGCGGCGGCGAGCGTATTGAAATGCGGGTGTACACAAGCAGGCCCTTGAATGTGCGCCGGTCCCATGCGTATTTCTATGCGCCTATTTTCGTATTATGAATGCTCTCTAGATTGTGGGCTTGTCGGTGATCAGTCGTTTCTGATATGGAAATTAGATCTTTTATCCAAGTCACCTGTCGTTCCAGGTTGCCTGGTTTCATTGTTGCCTTTAATTCTTGCATTTCATTGTTTCATACATTACCATCGTTGTTGCCAAGTCTAAAACAAGGCTAACAATGCTCAAAACCAGAGTAAAACGGACAAACAGGGTTTCATATTAATATCTGGGGTTTTACGTCCCAAAACCACAATATGATTGTGAGTGACGCCGTAGTGGAGGGCTTCGGAAATTTTCACCAGCCTTAACGTTCTCTAACGTGCACTGACATCGCACAATACACGAGCCTTTAGCATTTCGTCTCCATATAAATGACAAACAAGGTTAAAAGTATTGTAAACTACAGAAAGAAAACAAGAATTAATAGCAACAATTTACTTAAGTTTGCAAAAAACGCTTTTGAAGAATCCGGCTTATTCCCGCGCTGCGCAAGAGAGGACACCATCACCTCGGCAAGAGCGCAACTGCCGAGGCAATCACCAACGCACGTTTTCCAAGTAAATCACCTGGTTGCCCATGCTACGCACTCCATCAGGCTTCACTGTATTGGAGCTGCACTAAGTGCAGGATTTAGAAGCACACCAGGGCCCACACAAGAACGACATTAAGCAGGATTTAGCGCGGGATTAAGAACTACGCCAGGGCCTACACAAGAACTACATTACGCAGGATTTAGCGCGGGATTTATCACCACATAAAAAACTACCCAAGAACCACATTATCACTACATTAACCGCAGAATTAGCGCTGGATTAGAACATAATCAGCCCTACATTAAGCGCTGGATTCTGATTTTTATAACTACTTCTCCACAAACTGAAGCTTTTCAGAGAAAAGTGCCCCTCAGCAAGAATTGATTGATTTGTTTATAGGGGCGTCAAAGTGGAGTGTTCAGGATAATTTCGACCCCTGGAATGTTTAGCGGTTACCAACATCGCACAACACACAGGAATCGAACGTCTCGCCTCCATCGAAATGTGACCGACGCGGCCGGGATCGAACCCGCGTATTGCGGGGGCATCGGCCGGACACCGTAACCAAAGAGCCACCGCGGCGGACTCAGCAAGGATCGTGAGAATATTTATAACGGTTATTTCTCTGCCCCGGCTGTTGAATTAGTTTAAATGGTTAATTATATAGCTTCCCATGATCTATACCACGTAACATCAGTTTAGTCAGTTTGAATGACGACTTGAACAAGCTTCATCATACTTCAAGAGCAGCGCACGCAGCGAACTCTGTGCGGTTCATCTGCTTTAATAGAACGAACCTTCTCTTCGGTGTTTTACACAATTAACAAGAGGTCAGCTAGAAATATTCACGCGCTTACAAAATCATAATCGCAGTAATTCAAAACAAGAGGACAACTATTGTTTCATGGTAGAGGTCAGCGGTTCGGACAGATAGGCGCTTCAGGCAGCCACTAAGACACAGTCCTATTAAGTTTCAAGTTTCAAGTTTATTGCGCATTTTCTTTATTTTACAGCAAAAAGCTAAGAAAATGTAAAGAGAGGGACAAAAAAATCACAGCATATCCACGGGGTGAATGATGAAGAGTTGGGGCGAAGCTCGTGAAGCAATCATGGTTACACCGTGAAATCTTCAGTGGTTTCGCCCAGCAGTAATCAAAGCGATAGCGTGTGTCAGATCCGCCTGGCGCCGCGCTCGCGTCGCGGCGGCCTCTCGAGCTCGCACCTCGGGATCCTGCCGACGAGCACGAGCCGCAGCGGCCTTCCGCACCCGGCGCTCCTCGTCGTCCATGGTCCGCCAAGCAGCACGATCCGGCAAGCGCACTCGTACGGCGACGATCCGGGGAATGAGATATAGCGGGCGCTCGCCGCCCGGCGTAATCCCGCGCAGCCCGCGCAGCAGACCAATCGGAGAGCAGCTGCACCGCCAGCGCCATCTAGCGTACCTTCACCCAACCGCCATATTGTACGCACGTCTATGGGACAGCGCCCTCTCGGAAACGAGACGAGAAATGGAGATGACACAGAATGCGTACAGCGCCATCTAGTATATCGTCACCCAACTGCAGTTTGCATGCATCTCTATGGGACAGCGCCCTCTATTGTACGATAAGGGAACACTACGGGGTACAGAGGATCGATCGACGATCGACAACCGACCAGGTCTCGCTATAAGGAGCTTCGCCCCTAAAAGCTGCACAGAAGAAGCTTGACAGGGTTCCTGCCCTCTTTGTTTGACAACCAGAACACAGCTTGTATATAAATAAAGAAAAAAAATACAACACATATTCTACACGCTTCTATATCCACATCTATTCACATACAACATTTGCACAGATTTATAGATCCGTACATTTGCATCTGCATAGAAACCTAAATACAAAAAAATAAAGTTATGTACATGCATAGAACTTTATTGATGCAAAAAATGATCACGAGCAGATACATAAGTTGCGCTTAATGGTAATAAGGTTTTATTACCAAATATTGGCACTGTTCAGATGAACAAAAAAAAAGCAAAGCTAAGAAAAAAACCGCCAGGCCTGCGCGGAAAGCGCAGCACAGCTACAGCGAAAGCTGGGAGAGCGGCCTTTTTAGAGCTTTTTTTTTAAAACACTCTTGGGGCAACTACTACAAGCGCACTTGCATGGTACCCACTACGCCATAAATCATCATAATTTTTTTGTGTAGTGGGGAACCGTCTACTATGCCATTATTCGTCATTCTTCAGAAAAGCGCGGTACCCACTACACTCTTGTAATGCATTATGTGCACTTTGTTGATGCTGTGGCTGACGACGATGAAGAATTTTGCCTGAGGCTTTTGTAATGGGTTGGAGCATTGAACGCCCCACTCGTTACGCAATTCGCATTGTGTGACGCCTGGTTCTTACTTTACTGTTCAAAAACGCTTTACAACACACGTTAACGCGATTCCTTACCCGACATGAAGCCTGAACAGGGTCAGTTTGCACCGCAGTGTCAAGCAGCGGCGTAGCTCAGTGGTAGAGAGCAGGGCTGCCACGCAGAAGACCCGGGTTAGATTACCATTCGGTCATAGGTGTTTTTTATTTATTTAGTTTTTTGCTTATTTCGTGCGATATTGGTTACGGACACCGGCGGCGGCGGCGGCGGACACGACCCTTGTTGTGATCGACCAAGGAACGACCCTTGTTGTGATCTCATAACAGCTTTCGCTGTAAAACTAAACAAAGGAACAAGTACGAAAGGGGGGTGGGCTAGGAATCGCTGCACAGGCCGGTGACGTACAGTGCTGAAACCAGTGAAGAGAAGCATTATCGGTTATTTTATTGTACTGTATGCACAAATTTATCGTTTTTCGGTACAAGCCTCTTATTCGCGTCGAAAAAAAAAAACATTCCCTGGTAAATTAATACAACCAATTCAAGCGTGTGTAGAGGCTCCTCTCGTCTCATTTTGCACAATAAAAGTTCTTGCGCAACAGGATGAAGAAAGTGAAAATGTTGCAATTACAGCCGTTTTGAATGGCTCTGCCGACAAGAATCTAAAAGATGTTCTTCTTAATAAGTCGCAAGCAAGTTGAATACTCAGCCGAGTGTTGTGGCTGTCCCATGGTCAGTGTGATCAAATTTAGACTGAAATCGGAGTTTCTTTATTTATGTCACGTTATTCAAGTGAGATGAATTCTTTGGTTATCAAGTCCAGGTATTTTCTGAAGGACATTCTATATTTTTTAGTCACAGTAGTAGCTTGTAACTTCTGTCCTCGACATTACGTTGCAAGCTAAAGTTAGGATATAAAATTGTGTTATTAAAAAAAAAGACATTCGTATAGCAATTTGTTGATCTGTAATTATAAGCTTAGATCTTATGCATGCATATTTTCGAAGAGAATTGTTTAGCGTTGAAATAAGGTGAAATTATAAGCGTAGATCTTATGCATGCATATTTTTGAAGAGCACGATTTAGCGTTGAAATAAAGGGAAAAGTTCACGTGGATCTACCTTTCGTATCACTGCTGACCCGAAAATCGCGGGATTGAATCCCGGCCGCGGCAGCCACATTTCGATGGAGGCGAAAAGCTAGAGGCCCGTGTACTTGACTTAGTTAAAATAACTCCAGGTAGGCTAAATTTCCAGTGCTTTTCACTACGGCATCCCTCAAGATCATATCGTGCTTTTGGGACGCGAAACCACGAGAAGTATTATTATCGCAGTTCTTTATCGCAATCTCTTTTTTTTTCGGAAGTTTACCATTTTTTAATTAGTAACTCTCCAATTCGTGGTGTCATTGACGTAAAAATGTTGCAATATCCCCGCCATTCCGCCAACTGATAGCGTAGAGAAACAAGTATCAAGGAGAACGCCTCCTCTCCCCTCAAGCCTTTGTCAGCACTCCCACCCTCTCCCTTCAGTGCCTCTCGTCTACCTCCTATCAACGATCAGTACAAATGAGTGGGGCCACTGTGAACACAAATTAACAGTATTTATGTTGTGATGGGGTTCCTGCGATGACAGTAACTACTAAAAACAAGAGTCAGCTCGACCGCCTCCCCCCTCCCCCACAAAATGAGTGACTGGATCCACCCCAATTTCAGGGTTGTACAAAACATCTTTTCTGACGACAGAGTGGTACAACGTCGTTTTATTTATATTTAATTGTTCGCATTTATTTCAAATCGTTTTAAAGAGCTTACTATTATCATATTTAGTGATATCTCAGCCTACGCAAAGCTTCTTATATATTGCAGAATACAATATTTCACCTAAGATAATTCAACCACATCCATCTCGGGGCCCAGAGAAGTTAGTTGGAAAAGGTCGTGGTTAACACATGTGATTTAGCAAAGCATGATTATTTTGATAGTGGAGTAATTATTAATATTACCATGGTTTGTAACCACTACATAACACAGGAATGGAACTAATCTAAACTTTTGCGATTGTTTATTATGTATTTTTTTCAATCTGATATGTGTATATATGTATATTTACTGTAGTGCCCCCCCTCCTTACTCAATGCCCCCCCCTGGGGCCTGTAAGGTACCTTGAAATAAGTAAATAAATAAATTCGGGAATAAAATAGCCTGTAGAAATGACTAGTGGAGCAATAAAATGTGATCTTAAAACTTCGTCACACTCGAGGTGCGGAAAAAATTTCAGGAAATTAGTGCATGTCAACACACGCCAGTTTCTGAACTAAAATCATTATAGACCTTTATACCACGACATCATAGCTTCATGATCACTGCAAGCGGAATCATTCGAATTAGTCGCATTTAGTTGTTATTTTTATATGAGGTTGCTGCTGTAGATCTAGCGGAAAAGGTAAGCGTACTTACTGACTGGATGTCAAGAGAAGGCAAACGCGTGTGGGGGGAGACAGAAAATTGGGTGGGCAGATTAGATTAAGAAGTTTGCAGGTATAACGTGGCAGCAGAAAGCACAGGACCGGGTTGATTGGCGGAACATGGGCGAGGCCTTTGCCCTACAGTGGGCGTAGTCAGGCTGATGATGATGATGATGACTTACCACGACTTAAAATATTTAAGTGTCTATAGTCTATGCACGCAATACTAGTACGAGGAGCATGGCAGAATAAACCGTATTCAGCAATGTTTTCTTGTTTTTTTCAGCAAGGTATTCCGTCGCTATCGCGAACTACTGGACACTGAAAGGTATTGATAGCTCAAGACTAAAGCTCAAGGGGATAATTGGAGGCAATGGATTCCTCGGTCCTATACTCGACGTCGCCGACTCCAGCGACTTCCTTTACCAGACGTCCATGCTCGAAATGGACGGGTACACACAATTTAAAGCAAAGTTTCAGGAGATGAAAAATTTGGCTGCAAATAAGACCACACAAATGTTAGCGCTGCCGATGCTCCTCGAAACTATATTTACCAATGAGGAGAAGCCGACGCTGTTTCAGAATCTCACCTTATATAGTGACCACGCAAGCCCCCTTTACACCCGCAGGCCACTTCGAATGTTAGCTTGCTATAAATTTTTAAACACCAACACCACCAAGGTACTTCTGCACGCTGGTATAAACACCACCTTTCAGATCTACAACAAAAAATTGCTAGAGACATTTGTAACCGATTGGATGAGAGATATTAGCACTTTCAACGAATACGTGCTGAACACATCCAGCGTGCTCTTATACACTGGACAACTGGACGCACTCTTTCCGTCAGTGAATCAGCGAAATTACTATAAAACGTTGAACTGGACTCTCGCAAAAGACTATAGAGAAGCGGAACGTTGCCCTTGGACGCCATACAATGGGTCTTACGGCTTTGCGGGCTATATGAAGACAGTGAAGGAAAAGACAACATTCACAGAAGTTGTCATATTAGGTATGAGCCACTATGGTGCCGTTGAGAAACCTGATGAAACATACTTCCTGATTAGTCAATTTATTGCTAACTTATCGGAAGTTCAAAGTCTTCCAGCAGCTTCATAACATCACCCAAAATAAACGAATTACGAGTGGCTGAATAAAGTGGTTTTTCATTCAGAATTGTGTGGTTAGCTAATTTCAAGCGTCTTGTTCTCGATTTTTCTACGTTTTCGAAACCGTTAAACGAGAATTTTGGGTCCGTTTTTTTATTTCGATTATCAAGTAATGAAACTGAAAGACAGGGGGAGCCAAGAAAAGTCTAGAGCATATTATTCGAGATTTTTTTTTAACTGTAGTGCAACTTATCTCATTTAAATTGAAAGGAATTAAAGTGAACAAAAAGTCACCCGTCGTGGCTCAAATGTTAGAACATCGGACGCGTAAATCGGAGGCCGTGGGTTCGGATCCCACTGACGTATACATGAATTCCTGCCACTTTTGATCGTAATCATTATACCACAGTTAAAAAACAACAAATAATGTCCGCTATTCTTTCCTTTGCTTAATTATCTGCCGGTTGCACTAGTTGTGTATAATACAGAAAAGCAAGCCCCTCAGACGATTCCCTTTCTTCCGTTTATTAACAATGTATTTAGACAAAGTGAACCAATGAACTATAGCATGAACTCGGAAATATTTACGATCGGTATGAAAAAAAATCTGCGTGTAAAAGCCACTTGTTTTAAATTTTCTAGGAAAGATGGCGTCAGTTGGACTTCGCAACAGCAAAAGCTATTACGCCATAACTGCATACAATACCATGCAATATCATCACATATTACGGAAAACTATACTTTTTAGTCCTGAGCACATTACACGAACGTATAAGGTTGCCGGCAGCCTTCTAGCAAATCAATGAGTCAATTGTGTATTGTTAAATTGCATTTTAATAAACAGTCACTTGGTATGCGATTGCGAAAGCTATAAAGCTTTGCCCATATAAGTGCATGTACCGCCTAGAGATATGCCGTTCTGCTCTGTTTGTTTTTAAGTTGTACCACGTATTACAATTATAGACCGAGGCAACGGTTTATATAAGCATTTCCAGGACATTCACAGCACGATGACCTTGATTGCTGTACAACTTGTGAGGCGAAAAAAAATCGTATTTCATTCATACGTGGAACGCATCAAGGCCCAAATTTGCTCTATATGTGTTATCCATGATAATTGAAAAAAAAAAACTTTTCTTGTCTTATTTTCTCCGAATAACGCATTAGATTCTTGGTCGAGTTAAAAACAATCGTTGGCCTCATGTCCACCGAGATAGTCACAAATGACACGTGTGCTTTAGTCAAGGTCCTTTGCTAAAAAGAAGTTTCCGAACACTTCTGGTTAACCTCCCTGCCTTTCTCTCTTTTTATTCTCTCTCTCTCTCTCCGAAGTCATTCCCCTTTTCAGCAGGGTTGCAATTGGGAAGCTTTTAAAAGTAATAATAATAATTGTTGGGGTTACCGGCATATGATTATGAGAAACGCCCGTAGTGGAGGGCTCCGGAAATTTCGACCACCTATGGTTCTTTAACACGCAACTAAATCTGAGAACACGAGTCTCTATGAAGGAGCCAGCTCTCATAATAAGAACAGCAAATCCTATAGATGTCATTGAACCTGAGTGATAAACTTGTCGCCGAATAGAGAGAGAGAGAGATGGGATGCGGAAAGGCAGGGAGGTTAACTGTAAATCAAATATCTGGTTGGCTAACCTGCACTGGGGGAAGGTGTAAGGGGAGACAGAAAAGTAAGGAAGAGAGGAATGAGAGAGGGAGCGAAGCAGAAACACACACACAAACACAGGAGTGTCACAAGCGTTCAACGAGGCGGGTCGCTCGCAGGAACTTCAACAGCGCCTTCGTCGCTTTCAGGCGTGAAGCTCGATCTCCCCGGCATTTCAAGATCGACTTCTCAGAAAGAGGCTCGTCGTCGAGTCGCGCAAACACTGCTGCGAGGGACTGTCTCTGAGAGCTGTACTGAGGGCACTGACATAAAACATGTGCAATGGTTTCATCAGTGCCGCAATGTTCACATGCAGCACTGTCTGCCCATCCGATGCGGCAAGCAAATGCGTTCATAAACGATACCCATGCGGCAGAGAACGGTCGTCTCAGATCGGGGTAGGCCAGATGGAATGGATAGAACGGTAGTAAATATATGAACAGTTGATTATCATTAAACAATAAATATCATCCCTTTCAAGAAGCACGAACACGAATAAACTCGCAAATTTTCCGTCTTGAGAGAATATGAAATCATTGGCCAGTTCGAAATAAATGAATAAATAAATAAATAAATAAATAAATAAATAAATAAATAAATAAATAAATAAATAAATAAATAAATAAATAAATAAATAAATAAATAAATGAAAAGCCACGGGTAGATTTGCACGACGTTTCTGTTGCAAGATTAAAGGCACAGCGGAGCTATATCTTCTGTTATTCGGTGGTTTGGATTTAGTTTTCCTAGCTTATGCTGTATCAAGTTTTGCTATGTTCGCAAAGTCATATCAAGCTTTAACGTTCATATTACAATGGTTATGCTATGTAAAAGTTAATGTTTATTCATCATTCCCCCTCCTTATACAAGCTTCATCCCTGTATTTTCCCATGTTTATCAAAGTATGCGCACACGCTGAACTAACCTTCACATCTGGCTCGCGTTTGCGAGCGTCATAGCACTTCAAGACAGAGAGGTCTTTCCTGGTTTTAGGACTGCAATTACACGACCAAGTTTCCATGAATCAGGAAGAGTCTCTGATATCCAGATATCATTAAATAGCTCTAAAAGTGTCATTCTACCTGCCGGTCCAAGGCATCAGATACGTATCATCTGGTCGCCAGCTGTCGTTGTACGACATAACTCAAGAGCGCACTTCAGTTCGTCTAAGCTAAACTCAATCTAGCTCCGGTTGTTGTGGCATAAAAGACGTACGCGCCTTTTTTATTGTCAAGTGCTAAGGAACTTGAAAATTGTGGGCATGTAATTGTACCGGTATGGTTATTAGCCGACAGAATTCGTCAGCGACAACGGTAGCGCAGTGCTTCGGGCTATAGAAAGAGCTCGAAATGAATTGCTCTTGGTAACAGGACCGCTGAAAGATCCGACAACCACCCATATTGGCACGCGCGTTTCTTGTTTCAACTTTGCTGTATTCGGTTTACGCCCACAAAGACTATCAGCAATGCTCGGCGCATATCGTGCCTCAGTATTCGAGAAGCTCCACGATTGCGCACAAGACGCGAACAGTCAAGCTTATTCCAGAGTTTGTGCGACCCCCCGAGATAAGGCTGGAAAGTTCGATGCGTGATGTACAAAAGACGGCGCGTCCCAACGATGATCAGTTTTACCGACAGCCGAGGCTCTGTTCACCGCTATCATTGCCAGTGCGTCTGACTTTCCGTTTACCGGCCACAAGTTCGGCCAAACAAACTGTTTGATCTTGGACATACCGACTGCTGCCTTTGTCGACGTCACGACCCCGTGACAATATTCTAGGAACCGGAGTGAAAGGACTCAACGACGAGCAGTATTCTCGCCATCATCTGCTACCCGATTTTAAGAAAAATAAATTAGTAGACAAAAAAACTCCAAAGCACTGACCGGGAATTCGAACCAGCGACCACTCGCTCCGCAGTCCGCTACGCTAGACAACACAGCCACGCGCCATGCTTGCACCGGCGTTTAAGTTTCGGTGTGATGTTGAGTGAGTTTTTTGCGTCGTATTGTAGTCCTCGCGTTTCCCGCTGCGACGGTAAGCCCGTTCTGCTCGTCGTCTCATTGCTCTTAATTAAGCTTTCGTATTCCCCCATAAATGCAGCGTACCCATATGGGACAATGACTAGCTTGCTGCAAACGTTATGAGTCACCCATTATAGCTGTAAACGTTTCTAAGTTCGGTTTTTCGCCTAATGCACCCGTCATGCGTTGACGAAAATGCTGCCAGTTATTATATTTTGAGTAGCACTGAGACCTCGTACTCCGTATAAGCAGGTGTTTGCACCAGAATTTTCGCGATGGTTTTATGGACGGTCGACGGTTTGTTCGCCGCTATCAGTGTCAGTGTGTCTGACTTTCCGTTTACCGGCCACAAGTTCGACCAAATAAACAGTTTCATGTTGGACATACCGACTGCTGCCTCTGAATGTTTATTGCACATTGATATATAACGTCTATACACGGTCAGTGGCTACAGCACCCTTAGACGTTGATGCACTCATGTTGACGCCTGGTGACACTTCATCATGGAAAGCAACGACTCGCGACCGGGATACATATTCCGGAGACACTTCATTGCACACACGGTAGCATCGCTCAAATCACACATGAACCACAGGCGTTCTCAAACCATGCAAGCGAAACTGAACGGATTTTCACTAAATAATTTTGTGAACTCAGGGCCGCTGCAGCGAAGGGTGCATGATTTACGGGTTGGCGACCGTCCTGCGGATGTGCTTGGCATGCGGCATCGTGTTGGCGAGCAGCGTCCTGCTGGTGGGTCGCGTCGTCGAAGTTGCGATCATTTCGGTCCTGCTTCGGTGTGTGTATGGCAGCCAGTTGGGTCGCGATGCGCTCAACATCGGAAACGGGAGAGGCAGAGCTCTCAGCTTGAGCCGTGAACGCGCGAAGGCCTCCTGCTTCCACCTGGTGTGTCCTTCGCTGCACCAAGCTCACTAAAAAAACAATACTCCGCAGAAAAACGATCGCAAGTGCCTCTGAGAAGGTTTGCTTGCTCTGAACTATATCCGGTATCTATTCATCAAAATCTTCCGAATTTGAAACGAAAGTGATGGAACATGACTGAGCAGAGTCATTGCACGTTAAATGCAAAGCAAAACTTTCACAAATGCAGTGTTCGTATATGAACGGCCAAATCGATGCACACAGAAACGTTTCTTGAGACGTTTGCGTTGGAGTCTATGTTTCACTCGCTCTCTACTAAAGAAAGTTTTTACCCCGTTTCCTCCCATGAAACTGCACCGCGAGTGTATTGCAAGTATTTTTTATCCTAATGGACTGCGGCTTGTTTAAGCGCTCTCCTGTTACATTTGAAAACACTGCAGGTAACCTTATAATAACAGAGAGCTGAGCTAGTTGGCAAGTACTAATTCTAAAGGACAAGGCGTGCAAACACGGACACAAGAAGGAAGAAAATACGCAACGAACGTCTTCTCTTTCTCTCTTTCTTTCTTTCTCTTTTTACAATGAACTGCAAATAAATTACTCTATAGCAAAGAGTGTGCGAAGGTGACAAGACACTTTGCTTTCGACTGGCGCTGCTGTCTTATAGGCAAAACCTCGAAGCAACCAGCATGGACATAATAAGCAAATGCAAATTATATTTTACCATTGTTAGCGTGTCCCGAATTACGTTTACAGTGGACATTAGGTTTGCCAAGCGTAGAGTCATTTGGGTGCGACTCCAAGAAGACGATTAGCGCAGCTTGCACTATGTTCTGCAAGTCTAGGTAACAGGAGAGCTAGTGGCAACTACATGGTTTTGTCTCGGCTAGGCTTTTACCCTCTCACCTCTTTCTTTCCCACCCCTTGCTATGCTATACATGGCTATGCTTGCCTTCTTCATATGAATCTTTTTTGGTGACAGTATCTGTCTATCTCTTTCTCTCTGTCTATTTCATTATCTGCCTGTTTTTTCTCTTTTTCTTGCTTCCTTTCAACCGCATAGCAAAATAAATGAGTAAGCAAGAACATACTAAATAGAACAGAAAGAAGTTCATTTGATGTCGCACGGTTACTGACCGGAAAATAAAGAATTTAGCAACGCGCTATAAAAACCGAATTCGACGTGCACACTTAATGAAGAGAGAGGTTTATTGTGACAGAAGAGCTGAGAGGTCAGCCTGAATCAGTATTCTGACCTGCTCTCATTGTTAAGAAAGGGAGGGGAGGGGGTGGTAAAGAGAGGAGAGAAGGTGTTAATGATGGAGACGAAGGTGGACATGAAACAAAACCTTGCAATGCCAAAACTATTTACAGTCTTTTGTCTAGTTCTGCCTCGCGCGACAACTTCGTCCAAGTTTTCAGAATATTGCGCTGATGACGAGGTGCAGGTCACAATTGAACTTTTTTCCGATACTTGTTGCTTGGCGGAATTCAACATAAAGGTGGCCATCGACTTTCTTTGTATGGCATATTGCGGGCAGACGCACAAAGAGGTGTTCAGTGGTCTCCGAAGTGCCACACCTCGCAATTCGGACTGTCTGCACCGCCGATAAGGTGTAGGTAGCGACGAGCGAGCGCCACACCTGGTCGTAATCTGTGCAGTAAGCTTGTGCTGTGTCTTTTTAACGTGAATTTCTGGGTCGAGTTCGTGAAAATGGCTCGTATTAGTGGAGAGTTCGTGAAGACTTCGTGAAGACTTGGTAAAGACCAATATGCTGCAATTTTTTCACGGAGGAGGGTATACACAACGGCGTCAGTGTCCGGCCGTGAAAATGGAATCAAAATAGTTAGGCGTTAACGTGGGCCATGTTTGCCTCCGCACCGGCTTGCTGTTTTCCATGAAGGCCGCAGTGCCGTGGAATCCACTGATACCTCGAACGATGGCCAACTGTCAGGGCTACATCATGTTATTCAGCCTATTCGTGAGCAAAAAGATAATATGGTCCTTGGTTAAACGGATCCACGCAGAGCCAAGAAATCCTGTTGGGAAACATTTACCTCCAGTCACAAGTTACAATTTTCTGCACAGATGACCAAATGTAATCGTCGCACTCGAAAGCTCATACGCAGCACGTTTGAGCTAAAAAATAATGACAGAAACAAGCCCATTAGTCATTTCATTAAAATAAATAAGCTAAATGGCAAACGTTTCCAACCATCTGAACAAAGAGCTTCAAGAAGCCAGAGCACATTGCTACACTAATAAACTTGCTTTCGCTAATGAACCAATAGACATGTAGATGAAATTGGAGCAGTGCTTGCACATAAAAACTGGCTGAAGCTATATCCAACTAATGATGTAGGTTTATCATGACATGCTCTAAATAATAAATTTAGAGAACAGCCTGTTGTGGCTTTTGGTTTTATAAACACGTACTATCCGCGTCAAATGAAACCCGAACAGCGGCAAGCATTCGCAGTGGTATAGTGCGCGCCGTCCAGTTATCTCTATAGACAGGCGCGCACGTATGCGAAGTGCTGCCGAACCGGATGCGCGCGCCTGTCAGTGGTGATAACTGGACCACGCACTATACCACTGCGAATTCTTGCCGCTGTTCCGGTTTCATTTGACGCGGATAGTACATAAACGCTAGTGAAGTCATCCCTGAAGAAGACCATCTCTCTTGATAACGAATGAAGTTGATGCAGTTCAACCACACAGCAGTGCTAGTTCCTGTTATATAGGTGGTCTCATTAAACCCCATAAAACCTGTTTTTTTAACGTTAATGAAGCCTATAATAATATCTGGGGTTTAACGTCCCAAAACCACGATATGATTATGAGAGACGCCGTTGTGGAGGGCTCCCGAAATTTAGACCACCTGGGGTTCTTTAACGTGCACTGACATCGCACAGTACACGAGCCTCAAGCATTTTCGCCTCCATCGAAAATGCAGCCACCACGGCCGGGATTCGATCCCGCGACCTTCAGGGTCAGCAGTCGAACGCCATAACCACTAGACCACCGTGGCGGTGGTCTAGTGGTTATGGCGTGGCGGTGGTCTAGCCTGTCTGACCTACAATCCCCAATTGTGCATTTCTAAACAGTCTTTCCTGCTGGCTTGCAAATCACTTGTATTTCTGTAATTTTAATAAGAGTGACAAAATAACATTTCAAGAACTACAGGCCTACAACATTACTTTTGACTTTTTTAAACAAAATGACATGTAATTTTTTCAAAATAATTCCAGTAATCGCCTCAATGATTTGGGAAACATACTTGGAAAATGCTCAATACGATTTCCGAAAACACATTTCAACCGAATCCGCACTTTTAGGTGCAGATTCGGTTGAAATGTGTTTTGAAGAAACCTGATCACAATGACAGGTACCACCAGGGATTTAATCGAGGCTTTTTACCTTTTCGATAGCGCCGTTTTAGTTAAACGCTTCACTCCTATGGCTTTCAAGCATAAAAAAAGATGTACTGAAATTTTAGTTGAACAATCGGAGACGCTCAATATTTACAGCTTAATATCAGAAAATATAGACTGTTAAATGACGAGTACATCAAGGGATCTGATTAAACCATTTCCTTTTCAGCATTTTTATTATTTTTAAATACGCATATCACCTGCTAAATTTATACTACAAGTCGGTGATACGAGCACGCATCCTTTTACGGTATTAATTACACGTAATAGTACACACCATCACATCTTTTAGCCAGCTGTAGTTCTTTCAGAAACATCGCGTTTTATCGCGTCACACATTACGAACGGAAACAACACGTCCGTCTGAGTTATCTGACAAAGCTCAGACGATGCAGTAGGCACAAGAACATTTATGCGTAAAGGCACACCGGAGCGACGTGCGGGCCGAGTCCACTGACCTCCATCGCGAATAACTCACGGACGTTGAGCATAGCGGAGTTTTAAAGAGTGACTGATGCAGTTGTTCAACGCTAACACATGACTGATAGCATCATATTTTGTAGACAAGACAAAATTAGAATATAAAGACAACCCGCAGTTTTCCGGGACACGCTATACACTACGGCGAAAAAAAAACAGAAGACATAAACTTGAAGGGGACTTAACAAAAGAGCTCGGACACCGCAATATGTTATGCCGTGACGCAGGAAACTCCTTACAGCGCCCGCTGTAGCACGTAGAAGCTCCCAGTTCCCACTCGACGGTCAGCACTGGCCACATGGAATAAGTTCCATTGTGTCAGTTAAACAATATGTATTCAGTGGCCTGGATAATTGTGGGCATCATATCAAGCTGGGAGTTTGTGCATTGGTAAGCTCAATTATATTTCCCGTTCAATTACACTTTCCGTTGAAGCCAATTTGCGAAGGATAAAGTTTAATGTTCACTCGGCTTCCAGGGTAACGGGTTATAACTGTACCAAAATAAGTTCACCATTCGGCATATTAAGTTGCAAGCATAAAAATGACAAAAACGTATCGTGTTGATCGGCAGAATCCGGAAATATAAATGTTTTAGGCTTAGAGTTAACATGTAGTATCACGTGTTCTTTATTTTTTTTTTAAAATTTTTGTAGCCCAAAAATTAAGCAGTGAAAAATGGGCGACTTCTTTCGCAAACTGTTGCACGTATGTCCAACAGTATGTATATTATGCAATATCTCTCACATACAGCCTGCATTTTTTTACGTGTACGCATATTTGAAATATTTAACGTTGATCACTAACTCTCAGTTGTGCACGAATATACATCTTTCTTGCTGATTCTGTCATCAAATATTATAGTGAGTAGTCCCAAACGCGAATACTTTAGTATCGTTTTCAGATACGTCACCTTTTCTTGTCGAACGCTTCTTAAGCTTTATTCTTCAACCTTACTGAACGTAAAAGCTCCCCCCATTCCCCAACAAGAATCGCAAACCTCTGCTAATGGACTCACAGAACCTCAACCTAAACAATATTTGTCACCAGTTTGCTCGGTTTCTCGTTATTCTTTCAGTCTTTCTTTTCTCCTTTTCCTAGAAAACCTGAAGCCTTCCTTCCAGTTAACCTTCCTGCCATTCCCACCTTGTCTTTGTCTTTATCTTTGGCTCTTGCTGCCACCCGGAAGTTTCATTTCTTTTCTGTAGCTCCCAAGGTTCTTCAGGACCGCTGTTCTTGACGCCCCTAATAGCACGGAAAGAGTGTGACTACGCCAGGACCACCAGCAGAGTGACGCTTTTCGAAGACGAGGTGAACGCCACTGCCCACTCGGGGTTCATCACTGTGAATGAGGCGCTGGAAAGTCACCTTTTCTTTCTTTACATACGAGCCCAGGTAAATGTCAGCAATTATTGCTTTCTTTCGTGTTGCGCTTTGTACTTTATTAATTGTCGCGTATGAATTTCTCTGTATCATGAAGTCAAACGCATATATATCAAACCTGAAGAGAAGGTAGTGATGTAGTTTGATATACAGTCGAACCCACTTATAACAATACTCAAGTGCCAAGAAAATTGCAATGCTATAACCTTTAATTGCTATAAACGCGTTGCACGGAAAAAAGCCAAATAGGATGACATGCTGTTGTGAGAAAACTATAATATTGGGTGGGATATGCCAACAGACATTGCTGATAAGGATAACAAGGCTGCCGATTTTTCGGACATGCTTGAAAATTCGTACGCTTTCATGGAACCGCCACAAACCTTATAAAACCACTTTATGGCATCATGCGAAGCCTTGGGCGCTTAAAATTTTCCAAGTCTCAATTTTTTACTGAAATTGCATGACCGAAAGTGGATTAACAGAAGCCACTCCCCCGCCGTAGCGCATTTTGAAAGTAAGCTTTGCCGCTGTACTTTACCGCTGTGCGGTGAAGCATAGTGCAACTTCCAAGGGGCTTGGAGCAAATTGGGGTTGTTGGTGGGGGTTCAGTAGCTTGAATTTCTCGTTTTCTTCTTTCTTTTCAAAAATCTCGTGTCCCATTACCTTTCAGCATGGACACCCAATAGCCAGAATTCATTGTTATAACCGATAATACGGGCATTGCAGTAAGCGGGTTATTTCACCATAGAAAACATAAGATGTTGACGGTGCAGCAGCAGGTTCTCATTGTTATAACCGATATATTGTTGAAACCGGTATCTTTATGATTAGACAGAATGACAGACTGATAGGGAGGAGATTACTGATGGCGCGTGCCCACTACGGGGGGATAGATAGATCAAGAATCCGGGGTTATTTTGAATAAGCAATAATGTTAAGCAATATTATAATGCTGAATAAGCAATATAGTCCCGCCAGGGTGGTCTACTGGTTATGGTGCTCGACTGCTGACCCGCAGGTCACGGGATCGAATCCCGGCCGCAGCGGCTGCCTTTTTTATGGAGGCGTCAATGCTTGAGGCCCGTGTACTTCGATTTAGGTGCACGTTAAATAACCCCAGGTGGTCTAAATTTCCGGAGCCCGCCCTTACGGCGTCTCTCATAATCGTATCGCGGTTTTCGGCAGTTTACGACGAAAACGTTTTACGACGCATTTAGTCCCGAGAAAACTTTCAGCCTGCTTTGTTATGAAATTCTTTGTTGGCTCTTCTGCCACACAACTAAAGCAAACTGTAACTTGCAATATAATGATTTCTTGTTGCGCTGCAGATGACGAGACAAGGACGAGATAGGACTGAAGGACAGGTGGTGCGCAAACTCACAACGGGTTTATTCACATCTTTCGAAGTGTCAAATATAGGATAACAATTCGATAACATGGATGAGGTGAAGGGCGGGACATAGCGAAAAAATTAAAAGAAAACAAAGTTATGAGTTTGCGCAGCAACTGTTCTGTAGTCCTTGTCTCGTCCTCGTCTCGTTAACCGCAGCGCAACAAGAAATCATGAACCACCACCAACTAGCCCAATACATCGCTCTGCTAATTGCAACATTACAAATGCACAGTGGCACTGGCTGACACTCCTAAGGATTGCACGCACAAAAATAGCCAACAAGTGGACTGCAGAACGCCCTCCATTGCAGTTCGGATGATGGACACGTAATTCGAAGGTCGCGGGTTCGGGCCCTACGGACAGCAAGGATGTTTTTTTTCGTCCACTTTAATTCATTTCCATTTATGTAACAGCTGAAACCAACCTACCATGTTCGCAAGTTTTGTAAGAATACAGTTTGACCTAGATTGGTATTGTATACTACCTGTTTTGTCACGCACGCATTAATATATTTTGCATCAGTGTGATATAAATATAATACTGCATCTGCCCGCTGCTAGTATGCATTTATTCTGTAATCATAATGAATGTATAACCTTCATCTCTGCGTTATACTTCATGTTCCCACTATACAGATGTATTATTTCCATGTTTTATATCTCGTTTTTTTTTTCTTTTTTTTTGCCTAACACATGTTTTACTATATATTCATTGTCTTTTTCTTTTCTCTGCTAATTCGAGCATACCCACCCCCTATATATTAACCTCGCAAAAGGGCCCTTGGGCTATTGTAACTGACTGACTGACTAACTAACTAACTAACTAACTAACTAACTAACTAACTAACTAACTAACTAACTAACTAACTAACTAACCAACTAACTAACTAACTAAATCAATAAATAGAGTTTTACGTCCCAAAACTACGATATGATAATGAGAGACGCTCTAGTGGAAGGCTCCGGAATTTTCAGCCATGTGGTTTCTTTTAACGTACACTGACACCGCACAGTAGACGGGTTTCTACCATATATATCGCCTCCATCGAAATGCGACCGCCGCAGTCAGGATCGAACCTGCAACCTTCGGGTCAGCAGCCGTGAACCAGAACCACTGCTCCACGGCAGCGGACATAAATAAATAAACAAACAAATGAATAAATAAATAAATAAATAAATAAATAAATAAATAAATAAATAAATAAATAAATGCTACACTATAGCTTCAAAAGCAACAGAAGTACGTCCCCTGTGCATTCCTCGGCTTAATTACCTGTTGCATTCATATGGTTGTGGCTAAAAAAAACGAGACACTCAAACCATTACCCTTCTTTTTCAACTTCACAGGAACACACACCGACCACTCCGCTGATGCTTTGGACGCAGGGAGGTCCAGGACTATCCTCCCTGTTCGGCCAGTTTCTAGAAATCGGACCGCTGGCCATCGACGACAACGGAAGATTGCGCAAGCGGCTACGGACCATTCAAGACAGCGTGAGCGTCATCTACCTCGACGTTCCGGTCGGTTCAGGCTACAGTTTCACCAAGGGCGTCACGGGTTACGCGCGGAGCCTGAAGGACATCGGAAAGGCAGTTGCCGAGTTCCTCAGACAGTTCTTGCTGCTCTTTCCAGAATACAAGGAACGGGACTTCTACGTCGCCGGAGAATCTTATGGAGGTAGACGTATAAGCTCTACATACATATAATCGTTCCCAGCACCTCCACCAAAATGTTGCGATTATATTTACAAGATATTTAAACACAGGAAAATAGTCCGACAGTCAATATGGTGGCTGTGTGTCACCAGAACACGTCGTCCTCCTCCTCTTCACTTACAACACCGTCGTGATGGCTGCAACACCGCAACAATATGAAAACACGTTGCTTTTTTAACACGAAAGTGTTTTCACCTCTGTGAAGGCACGTTTCACTTTCGTGTTATACCGATTCATATGGCTGAGAGGATCATCAATGTTTTTTGCCTTTCATGGGTTGAGTTACGGCAGTCCTGGCTTTAAAGTCATTTTCATGCATCTTATTGCGACGGATATCATAACCGTTCGAGGCACATGTGTGTTTTTTTTTTAATTCAGATTCGTCATTTTGCGATTTGAGCCTGCCAGTCCAATGATAGTCTAAAACAAAGGTTTGTAATCTTTCTTTTTTGAGCGACATGCATATTTGCATACAAAAAAAAAAATAGTGATGCATAGTTTGCTTGCGACGCCAAGTTGACATTCGCCTCAACAGAAGATCGCAAAGCGCCGATAGCACGCATTCCTACGAATCTTCAGTGGTAGGTTACTATTGGAGTTTTTGGTAGTTGAACTAAAAATTAAATTATCAGCTTCTAAGCGTGAAAATCACAATATGTTTATGAGTCAACCATAAGTTCGAAACTCCAGAATTATTTTGATGGCTGAAGTTCTTTGACGCGCGTCTGAATCTATGTAGTATGCGGGTATTTTTGCATTTCGCACGCATCGATGCGTGTCCACCGTGGCTGGTCATTGAACCCGCTACCTCAATAACATCTGCGATTATACGTTCCAAAACCACGATATGATCATGAGGGGCGCCGTATTGAGGGGCTCCGGAAATTTGGCCCATCTGGTGTTCTTTAACATGCCCTGACATCGCACAGTACACGGGCCTCTACCATTTCGCCTCCATCGAAATCCGACCGCCGCGGCCGGGATCGAACTCGCGACTTTCGGGTCAGCAGCCGAGCACCATAACCACTGCTCCAGCGAGACGGACGAACCCGCTACCTCGTGTGCAACACCCTAGCTTCTAAGCCACCATGGTGGGCTACGCTAGTTTGCTTGTAATACTAACGCCTTTGTGTGGAATCGATATGGACTTTCGGCAACACAATTCACAAAGCGCCGTAGTCATTTTGTGCACCGATAATTATCGTAGGAATCTTCTGTCCTATTTAAAGAGCCCATAAACAACCTCTGAAAAAAAAAAAACAAGCGCATTGTTCTCACTTGGTATTTTCCAGCAGTCCGTTCACCTGACGTCATGAGGAAAATAAGTTCTTAATAAGTCGACATATGAAGGATACCTGTTGTAGATTGTCTCCTACCCTGATTCGTCATGCAGTTGCACTCCCGCTCTGTTTTGTCTCGTATGAATACCGTGAGCGCTCAGCTTATTTCACTTCGTTTTGTTCGTTTTCGTCTGCGCCAACGGAGATAACCGCACAGCCGAAGAGCGTGATAGCCTGATAAGTTCAACGCTTAGTGCTGAGCTTATCTTTCACGAATAAATAATAGGCAAGGTAGAGATAGCACCGTTAGGAATGATAAAGAAAGAAACCATTCTTCGTTCTTCGAACTCAGTGGTTTAAGAGCGCTTTCAAGGGTCGCCCGCAGCGCCTGCCCAAAACGCGGCAGCCTGAATTAGTTAGACAGGTGCGATAATTTTGCACAAATCGGCGCTTTTAAAGAGAATATCATTTCCATTTTTATTCATTTTCAGGTAGATACGCCGTTGGCATCGCACACTATCTCCTGACGAACGAAGTCGGACAAGTACCCCTCAATCTCAAAGGAACGATTGCCGGGGGTTGGATTCCTGGGACCAATCTTCCAGATAGCCGACTCCAGCGAATTCCTGTACGGCGCTTCGATGCTCACCAAGAAAGGCCGCGACACCTTCGCTAGACAGTTCGAGACCATGAGAAGTCTATTGGTTTTAGGTCAGGTTGAAGTGGCTCTTTATTTCTTGCTTCGAACGATCTTCACGGACGACACGAATCCAACCTTGTTCCAGAACCTCACGCTTTTCAACAACCAGGCGAGCGCTCTGTATTCCGAGAAGCCCGCAAACATGATCGCGTATTCGCACTACGTAAACACAACGCGTTTCCGGGAAGCGATACACGTCGGACCCGACGTTCAGTTCGAACTTCATAGCGATATTTTCATGGCCAGCCTGGCACCGGACATGGTGACTGATATCAGTGACCAGATAGAACTGCTACTTAACACAAGCCAAGTCCTGTTCTACACGGGTCAAGTGGACGCGTTGTTTCCGTCGACCAACTTGCGAGCATACTTCCGCACGCTTCGCTGGCCGGGTGCATCGCAGTACGGAAACGCTTCCCGCAGTACGTGGACGATGAGCTATGATTCCAGGGGCATAAGTGGCTACGTAGTTCAGGTGCGCAATTTCGTCGATGTGACAATACTCGGAGCCGGACACTACGCCGCGGTAGACAAGCCGGACGAAGTCAACTACCTGTTGTCAAATTTCGTCGATTCGAGGAACCCGCTAGGCCTAAATCTTACGCAAGAGACGGAGAGACATTTACTGCGGTAGAAAAGCGTAGAAGAATCAATAGCGCCCAACTATCCCTACTAGAACGTTTTGTTATATACTGAGTATTTGCAGCGCAAAGAAACGAAGACAAGAGAAGACACATAAACGACTAGACTGGCCTTCACTTCCAACTGATTTATTTAAAAAGCATGAAGACCGCTTTTATACATGCGCACATGTTATCAACAACTCAAGATGCATCATGGGTGAGCATACAAAAACTGCATATCTTTGTCGCTTAGACACACACTTGGCGTATTTACACACTTCATACCAGATTTCCTAATGTGAGCTGCCTCTATTATTGCTCTTTCTGTTTTTGTTTTTGCATGCTTGACAAAAGTCGCGTGATCAAGGTATGGGAGTGAATTCACACTTGTTGCAGTGATCTGCAAGATGTCCGCCTGAATTGTTTTCTACAGTCCAAAAATTCAGTGATTCCGTTGCAATAATTCCGTGTGTTTCTGTAAGCTTCTTAAGGAAATATATGGGAAATATCTGGATTCCATAAGAAAACATATGAAATTATTGTAATGGCATACGGAACGCTTCAGTAGGAGTATAAGCCTATTTAACAAAGCTTTCTCGACGGATGATTTGATAATGTGATTCTGTTCACAAAACACTGAAACGCACTTGCTACTTTTACTGGTTGCTGTGCGCACTGAACTAAACGCGTTGTTTGAGGCACCGACGCTTCACACACACACCTCTATTTCAGACTTAATTGATGAGGATGCCAACAGAAGAACCCGTATGTATACACTGCGTTCCTCTGCTCTAGAACAAACTTAATTTATTGAGCTGTTTTGCAGTGTACGTCTGTTTTCGTGACTTAGTCTCGTTTAGCTACACTGTGAACTTTCACATCAAACAACACATTTTAATGCGTCAGTTCAGTTCGATGAAACACTCCAAGATGTTATCTGCGTTGAATATTATTCGTACTATTTCATAATAAAGCACCTGTGTTGCGAAGATGCCTCAAGCTTTATTCTCATGTCGACAAATCCATACAAAGTGGAAGGAGGAGAACAGTTCGGAGGGTAAGTATAAGCACAGCAGTTAACTAGGATCATAGCTCGGCAAAACTTGCGGAGCTCACTCAGACTCACTCATGAAATATATTTCGCGCTTAGGGCTCACTCGCACTCAGACTCACCAAAAATTTTTCCGAGCCGGACTCACTCGGCCAGACTCAGACTCACGGCTCGATCTGAGTCTGAGTAAGTCCGAGTGAGTCTACTCATGAGTCTGTTAGCCTAGAATTATCTTTTTTCGACCATGGTGTCATTACTCTATAACGCCAATATCTCACGCAATCGGTGCTCTTCTTGGCGCCTTTTGATATAGTACATTCGAATGCAAGTTATGAGTGCTCGTAAACCAGTAAGGTCATTTTTCTTGAAAGAGATGACAAGATCAATTTATCAAGAACTTCCTTTGAAGAGTTGGCGAGGGAGGGGGTGGGGGGGTTCAAGGCACTGCCTTAGGTAATTGGCGCCTCTGATCAATAAATATTGAGATGGTGTATGAAAGACACTGCTTTGGAATACGTGTGAGTAGACGTGAGTATAAACGCGAATCCAGGCAAGGCTGATAGTAATGTTGAAGATGAGTAGTTATCCATAGGTTGGCAAAAAAAATAGAACTCACTCAGACTCACTCAAGAAATATATCTTGAGCTTTGGACCCACTCGGACTCACTATCACGAAAATTTTCTTCAACCGGACTCACTCGGACTCAAACTCACCAAAATATTACTCACCCGGACTCACTCAGACTCAGACTCATGGCTCAATCTGAGTCTGAGCGGAGTCCGAGTGAGTCGACTCATGAGTGAGTTCGCCGACCTATGACTAGGATACGATTATACGGTACATGTGTCTAGTGTACTAAAGTACGCCTCGTACGGAGGGGGGGGTAATGACTTTTCTTGAACACACATGTTCAAACCAAAGTAAAATAATAAATCCGAGGTGTTAATCAGCGTATTGCAGTGTTGACGCTAGCGCCTTTGTTATTGGTAATATTTGAGAGTAGGTGTTAATATGTACCCTTCCATCGAAGAGCTTTAAGCCGGCCCTAGTTGTGTAAAAAGAAAACAAGGAACATAGCTAAGTAATGATTTTATGCTACGCTCTTTCAAAGCATTTGCTAATTTTCATCAGCCATGTCATGCTCGCGATATGGTCTCTCGCGTGAACATTTAGATGCGAAGCATCTTATGCTCGGGGGCTATGTCCGTCCCTCCCGCGTCCCGCGTCCCCCGTCCCGCGTCCGGCCACTTTCATGAAGTAGGGAAGCACCCATTATGCGAACCAGAACACTGTAGTAATATGAAGGCCGTCAACCACTATCATAGTCATCAGAGAGGCTGCTTAGCAATGGCTAGGCAGGTGGTGTCTGTCGCCCAGGTTGACCCCATTCCTTGATCTTGCTTGCATGTGTTTGGTGGGGGCTTAGTCCGTCCCTCCTTCCCGCGTCCCACACCACCACAGCGCATGCGCGTCCCCTCCCCCTCTCTCTCCTACGCTCACCCCCTTTCTCTCCTCTAGGAATCCTCTACTCTACGGAGCGGTCCCACACCCCCCACAGCGCATGCGCGTCTCCCCCTATCCTCTCCTACGCTCACCCCTTTCTCTACTCTTGGAATCATCTACTCTACGCAGCGGCGCCCGCGTCCCACATCCCCACAGCGCATGCGCGTCCTCTCTCCCTATCTCCTCTAGGAATCCTCTACTCTATGAAGTGGCTCCGGCGTCCCGCATCCCCACAGCGCATGCGCGTCCCTCTCCCCCTCCCTCCTCTAGGAATCCTCTACTCTACGGAGCGGCTCCCGCGTCCCACACCCCCCCACAGCGCATGCACGTCCCCTCCCCCCTCTCTATCCTCTCCTACGGTCCCCCCCCCCCGTCCTCTCCTCTAGGAATCCTCTACGGATTGGTGTGACAGCTGCATACTCCGCTGGGGGGGCGCCACGGTAGTTCCGCGCAATGAAAATGACGGAGCGCGCGCCTCATTGTCTCTGCTGTGCAGCGCCGCGATGAGCGCCCGGACCTGCTGCCGCGAAATGAGAGCGGCGACGTTCCTTATCTCCCTGCTGCTTCGCATCCACACATGGTTCCCTTTAGCGGGAGATGGAACTTTTTTTCTT